>JAECUM010008170.1:0-104880 GCA_016617855.1 Megalonaias nervosa | reverse complement strand
ATGTATTAAAGTGAAGTTAGTACTGTAATTCAGAACAAAAGGCTCATGTATTAAAGTGAAGTTAGTACTGTAATTCAGAACAAAAGGCTCATGTATTAAAGTGAAGTTACTACTGTAATTCAGAGGAGCATAGGCTTATTTTATATTGGAGATCTTTCTGATTTTTCATTTGCAGAAACTCAGTTTCTAGTCTTATATCAGAGGTGTTCAAAAACAGAAAAGGTAAGTAAAATCCCTTTTGAAAGTAAATTTTCTGTAAAATATTTACAAAGAATATTCTGAATTGTGTACCATATGATTACATTGATTTCATCATAGTAATTAATTTATATTTAAATGATGACTTGAAGAAAATGTACATCTTTCTAAAGATAAATACTTGTTTTTTGCATTTGTATAATTTGAGTCTTGCCATTACTTTTCCAAGATGGCTGGTCATGTTGACATTGTGCTTTCATCAAAAGACTTCTTAGTATGTCTAGTTGGGCCTAAACAGAAATAGTGACAAATTTGATATCAAATATGGCTACCATGGCAGCCATCTTGAAAACCTTGTTGTTGTTGCTCCTCGAAAATGGAAAGTTGTATCGTCATGGGGTTTCCACCAGAAGACTTCTTATGATGCCAAGTTGACATCATATATGTCCACCACAGCACGTAATTAAAAAATCTTGTTATTCCTTAAGAATATCGAAAATAGTTTCAACACTCTCCAGTTAAAAGAAAGAAATGGTATTATCTTCAATTCCTGGAACTATTTTCAGCCAGTAGAGCATAAGGTTCTTTGTGGGACTCTTGCATCTCCTGTTAGGATGCATATAAAAAAAAAATTGCAATGCTGAAAACAGGTACTTTGCTTTTGAAATAGAGACCTTTGTATGTGATTTTGAGCTGATCTGTATTGGAGTCCTTGTGTTTGTCCCTCCATCCATATTGCACACAGCCTAGTTAGCACAAGCAAAATTAGTCCCACAGAATTTATAAATGTGTACATGGTATACAAAAATAAAAAATGATGCCAGTTAATTGAACCAATTCAAAACTCAGCTGTCTCCAGACTGCATATCATGCTTGCATCTGACAGTTACTAAGTCTTTGATACTTTGCATGCTATACCTCACTCAGCTTGTGATTGTTTCATTTGCTGTACATTTTTACCTCTTATTATGGCACAGAGATGCGGTCATGGTGTGCTATTGCATGAATTGCTCAAATTGTTTACAAATTTGTTGACTTGGAGGCTAGTAATGCACGAGAACTCCCACAAATTAGTTTAAAGTCTCACACACGAAAATGTACCGTGCACAGTATACAGCTATGTACTGTTAAAGTGCTGAAGTCGTGTCGGTAGAAATATTGTAGCACTTGTCACGACATGTCTTTTTCTGTAACTGTTTACACATCTGGCTTCTTTGGCTCAACATGATTAGTTGTTAAGCTAAATTTGATGGGTACATTGGGCCCTGGAACAAGCACTCAGTTGTAGTTTGAACCTTGCATCAAGGAAGTTTTACAAATGTGTGTTTATAATATGGGCTACCTAGAAAACCCCAAATGGCTGATTCCCAGTATGGTTCATGTTTAGATGACATTTTTTGGGGCAAATACTGGCTGATCATAGTGGTGAAGGCAATTTATTTTTGAAGTAAGGAAGTTTATCAGATTATTGGAGTTGGGAAAGTGTTAATGGAGATACCAGTGGGTGGCTTTGAAGTCAGAAATGGTGTTAGATACAAGTCTGATGTACATGCAAGATGGACAAAAATAGACCGCATTCCAGTCATCCCCTCATTTCAGCAGTATTTTTACATTGCATGTAAATGTAGAAAAGGTAGATTAACAAATTGAATTAAAATATAGACAGTTGAAAGGTAGAGTGTAATTTTTATTCCTTTTCTCATCACAATTTAGCCCTGCTGGATCTTGTGCTATTTAACCAAATAGCCCTAGCATAAGGGTTAAGATAAATGTGTGAGTGTGCGTGATCTGGATTTTTAATGTAGCTTTAACAATTTTTCAGTCATATCACTATGATGTCTGCAGTGTGGCAGTTTATAGTGATGTCTAGCACTGGGGCATCATGCTGCAGACATGTAACATCATGTCCCACCCAGTCAAATTATCACACCAGGCCGACAAGTCCTAACACTAACCTCTTATTGCTGAGCACCAAGCAAGGCAGCTGCCAGTATAATTTTCATAATAAGTTTAATAAATAAGAATCAAAAAATGAAATTATGAAGTAAAAATGTTTATTTGATCAAAATACCTGTCTGAACAAGCAGACTATGACATTAATGGACTTAAAATTCTACTACATCATTATGGAACAGTAATCTGGCATAATAGTCAGTAAAGTACTAATTCAAGAAAGTGAAACTTTGGCAGAGCTTATGTAAGTGAAAGATCTTATTTTGGAGCAGAAGTATCCAAAAGTCAGTACCTGTGAGTTGTGGAAAATTGTACATAACAACCATAAAGAACAGTTTTCAAACTTGTTCCAGCTGGCTAAGCTAGATATTTATATGTCCCTTCAGATGACTGTGAAAGTGGTTTCTCTGCAATGAACAATATTCATACTTGGGTAAGGAAGACATATGGCTCAGAAACAATCAACAGATTAATGTTTATACAGCTAGAGGTGACATCTTTTAAAGATTTGATTTCAACAGGGCTCAAACAGAGTGGTGCAAGAAGAGAGAGAGATGAATATTGAAATGTTAGGTAAATATTGAACTATGGTTGTTTCCTTCTCCCCCTCCTTTTTGTTCTGTGCCCCATATTTTCTGACAAGGGGGGAGCTCCCCCTTTTGATAAAATCCTGTCAGCGTAACTGATGACAGGATTCAGTTTGTAACACATACCTTGATGAATATATCTGACAATTAAGGTAAAACTTCTTTATACTGATATACTGTTTTATACTACTACATAAAGCATGTACATGATAAAAATAGATAATACAACTGGAGATACTAAGACTGCAGCATTTACAAGTGTAGTGGCTAAATTAAGTTTACTGCATGTAGATGTTTACATAATTGGTAACTGTAAACAAATATATACATGGCTTTCAGTGGTACAGGAACTACCCATTCCAGTTATATTTCCACATCATAGATTACGGTAGCAGAATATTTTGGTTAATTCTTTTCTTAAACTACAGATGATATTACAGTTGGTTGTACTTGCACATTACACATCAGGTTGATTACTGACAATGCCAACCCAGTTAAAAAAATAGTCAAACTACATTATTTATTATTGAAAATATGTGTTCATTAGCAAACCCATTGAGGAGTGTGTGTGATTTGGATTTTTAACATAGCTTTAACAAGTTTTCAGTCATATTGCTACGATGTCTGCAGTTTATCTAGCACTGGGGCATCATGCCATAGACATGTAGCATCATGTCCCACCCAGTCACATTATCCTGACACCAGGCCAACCAGTCCTAACACCAATCTCCAAATGTTCATTGCCAAGCGAGGCAGCTGCTAGTACCATTTTTATAGGTCTTTGGTATGACTCGGCAAGGTTCGAACCTGTGACCTTCCGCATCAGAGGCAGATGCTTTAACCACTAGGCCACTGGAGCAGTTGAACCATTGATGAGTAACATTTAAAAAAAAAAGAAATAATTCCTAGCTTGTAAGCCAGTATGTGGTGTCATTGTCAGTGTGTCCAGGTAGCCCCTTTAGATGTGTTGTTGTTGTTGTAGGGCTTAATGCCATTTTTCAGCACACGATAAGCTATACATGGCGGCCAGTATTATTGGTGGAGGAAGAACCCAGGAAAACCCTGGAAAGAACCACCGACCCACAAGAAGCTACTGGCAAGCTTTCTCACATATCTACATTGGCCGAATCCGAGACTAGAACCCACGCAGACAGAGGTGAGATGGCAGTGATCCGTAATGGACAGCGCATTAGACCACTTGGCCATTTAGATGTGTTATTGATTTTTGTAATCATGTACATATATGTAACAGTATCAAGCATCATCACGATGATCCTAAGGATGTCTCGCCTAAATTTAATTGCCAGTTTTATTCAACAATGACTTGTCTTATAAGCTGAATTCTTTCATAAAAAGAGGTTAAACATGTATTTTTTAAACACTCACAAATTGAGCAGGGTCTGGCATATATGTTGTCAGTGACTGACATATGAATAGCAATCAGCTGTAAGCCTGATGTGCAGATTGGGGAACAGGTTGAGTTTTGGATTAAATTGATTGAACAGCATCATTTTGGGGTTGCAGGTTTAAACCCCGGCTGAGTTATGCCAAAGACTTATAAAAATGGTGCTAACAGCTGCCTCGCTAGGCTCTCAGCATTAAGAGGTTAGTGTTAGGACTGGTTGGCCTGTGTGTATATGTGTGCATGCATGCGTGTGTGATTTTTAATGTGACTTTGACAATTTGAGTCCTATTGTTCCGATGTCTGCAGTGTGGCAGTTGCAGACCTGCCAACAATTACAATTTTACCTAAGTCATATGGAAATTATCCTTAAAATTCAGTTTTACGGAATAAAAGCACAAAATAACAGAAATATGATTGTTTGTGGTAAGATCCAGATACTGGCTTGTCTGTTTGATTTGGGTCCAGATTTTTATTAGATTCATCGGAATTGGTCAGGGAACCATACTAATTTTATAGGCATATCTCAGATGCTTTAGACTGTCTATTTTGTGGTGCAGACTTTCTGCATGGCAAAAAGCTGTTGCTTATAATTTTTAAAAATGGTTTCCAGGTTAAGATGAAAGTGATAATAAACCTCTTACAAAGTTTTAATTGTGCAGAAGAATAAAAGGGAATATTAAGATTCTTTGGGGAAAATGCAGCAGTCTTGCAGTCTTGAATCACACTTCTGGATTTTTAACTATATGTTTTGCAGCTTGACATTAGTAGTGTGATAATATACAGTATTAATATTTTGTTGATACAAATGATCTAACAGTTACAGGTCATATAAGGTCAACTCCAGGCTCCACATTCAGTTGTAACCCTATATGCCTTATGATAACATTAATTCTAGAAACTAGTATGCATGTTTTCTGCTTTAGTCAGTTGTAATCTAGCAATTAAAGTAGTTCGACCAAACCTTTGTTTTGTGTTGTTCTGCAAAACATAACAAGCTGTACATATTTTCTTACATCTTACTAAAAACCGGTCTAACGTATGTAAAAAAGTAGCTGCCTTACTGAGAAGGTCTTGTTAGGGTTGGCAGGTCTGCAGTTAATAGTGATGTTTGGCACTGGGGCATCATGCGGCAGACATGTAGCATCATGTCTCACCCAGTCACATTATTCTGACAACATGCTGACCAGTCCTAACATTAACCTCTTAATGCTGATTGCCAAGTGAGGCAGCTGCTAGTACCATTTTTATAAGTTGTTGGTATGACTTGGCTAGGGTTCAACCATGCGACCTCCCACATCTGAGGCAGACACTGTATCAACTTGAGCCACCAGAGCAGCTAATCCCTGGTTTGTACTTTAATGGCATGCAAGCATAATACTGGTTATATAGTGCTGATTAAAAATAAATTCTAAAAGATTGAATGATGAAAAAAAACAAAATGACATCAGTTGGAAAATGGTGTGGATTTGTGGATTTAACGCTGTTCTCAGCACAGTAGGTTAGTGGCCTGTCCATTTGGCGGGGAAAGAACCTCGGAAGAACCACCGATCCACAGGCACCTATTGGCAAGCTTTCTTACCTACCCACATTTGCTGAGATGAAATTAGAACCCATGCAAACAGATGCGAGATATGAGTGATCTGTAAAGACAAGCGCCTTGGCAACCTGGGACCCCGTATTCAGAGGGATATTGGTTTTTGCATATGATCATAAAAAGAAATATGGTTATCAATACCTCACAATTTGTGTTCATCTTTTGATCCTGATTAATGTAGTATTATCTGAACCCTCCAAGCCTTCAGTATTCATAATACTTGATGTAATCTTTCCCATTGCTGCTAAAGATATAGACAACATTTCTAAGAATATCATCAGAATTTTTTTGAGATATACACACATGCAAGTTTTAGAATGATAATTAGTGAAGACTGATGTGTGTATATGATTATTGGTTTTGTTGTTGTATTAATTAAAGACACAATGCATTGAATTATATAGTTTTTATTGCAGATTTAACCATTTGTATGCATTTATGTATTTGATAATATTTAATATATTGTTGTTTTTGTTTTAAGTTCTCCTGTTCTACTTTGTCCCAGCTGGACTCTATTGTCTGTACAACAATCTGCAATTCGTCAATCTGGGAGCATATGATCCCACCACATACTTTCTGCTGCTGCAGTTTCGAGTCGTTGTTACTGGCGTTGTCTTCCAGGTAGGGGAGGCCAAATCTTAAAGTTAGTTGCTGTCGTTCTCTGTTGATAAGCCAGGGATCACAATTAAATCTTGTTAAAAATTAAAGCTTTGGCTTATTTATCAGATAAGGTGCTTTCATTAGAAAGTGTAAGAGGAAAGAGTGGATGCAAATAGAAATTTGCCATTTACTTGATAATAGCTGAGGAAAAAATTGTGGAAATTTGATCAGAGACTTATTGATATTTCTTTTGAACATGTTACTGAGAAGAAAAAAAGTATTATCTATCAGAAACTAATATTGAAATAAATCTTGAACAAACTTTTATCAGAATAGACAAGCAAAGGAAATCAGTTTTCTGTCTCAGAGACACCCATACTTTATTGGTTGTTACAGGAGTTGTATTCCAGATATACTTGTAGGGGCACATGACCATAATCTTATCAACAGAGAATTATGGTATATAAATACGCAAATTACCTGCAAAAACTACACAATAATTAATGTGATACTGAAGTCACTGAATCCCCTACCATTAATAACAGGTCGAGTTTCTTTTTCAAAATATCCTAACGACACAAAAAGCTCAGAGTTTAAATGAACTGATATTGAAGTATACTGTAATCCATGCAGAATACCTTTTGGTTTTGAACAAAAATAAGTATAGCTAATGGAGAGGGCTTTTGTTTGGATTGTATTTCAAGTAATATTGTAATCATGAATATTAGATACTAAAGTTGGGAGCTATGACAAACATGCACACTTCTTAACTCAAATGGCCATAAGGCCAAACAAGACCATAGCTTGGCACTGTCTGTTGTGCATAAGCTGATTTTGCTGTTTAAGCTTTTTCTTGAATACCACTGGACCATTTCAGCAAGACTTGACAGAGAGCATACAGGCACAAAGGCTTTTCAAGTTTGTTCAAATGATGTCTCTGTGCCATCAAATATGAAAGTCATTACTAAAAATAGAGAAACCTTTAAATGACTTACATTCAGAAACTGCACTAAACAGAATGTAACCAAATTTGACACAAAGCATCCTGACATAGGGCCTTTTAAATTTATATGGATGATACAGATCCACCATCAAATATGGCCACTGCTGCAAAAGATAGTAAAACCTTTAAATTGACTTCTTCACAATTTCTTAATAGAATTTTACAAAAAAACTTAATAAGACAGAAAGCATTGAGACTTGAGGCTTTTTTAGCTTTATACAAATGGTAGTGAGTGACCATCAAAATGTGTTGACTGTTACTAAAAACACCCCCCCCCCCATCAAGCAGCTTAAAAAAACTGCTATCCAGAATTTAACCAACTTTAATAGAATCTCTCCTGTCATTAACATGATTCACATTTGCACAAATAATGTCAATCCATCATCCCAAAAAGGCTGCTTTTAGTAAAATTTGAGAAACCTTTAAATGATTTAAAAAAAACAAACAAGATCAGAATTTGACAGAAAGTATTCTGGTGTAAAGGCCTTTCAATCTTGTAAAAGTAATGCCAATCTGCCATCCGATGTGCAAATGTGGCTACAATTATTACAAATAGAAACCATTGAAACAGTTTTATCAAAAATAATGTAGAAAAGAATCTGACCAAATTTGACAACAAGTATCCTGGCATAATGAAGTTTCAGATTAATACTAATGATGCCATTCTGTCATTAATGAGGGTCAAACGAGAAGAATCATAACAAAATGTATTTTCATTGCCTCATTCAATCCCCCAGCCCCCATTTGTAATGCTGTATTCTGAATTCAAACACCTCCATTGTCAACTACTCATCCTCTTGTAACATACAAAATATAAAACCATCCCCTCTCAGTTGTTATAGATGGAGTTGCAAAGAAGAGTCCATATTATTTATCCAAAAAGTGACCCACTACCCCTTTCTGTTTAGGTGTTGTAGTCAGTGTATGAAATCATCTACTGTATTTCATGTAATTTTTGGTACCCTTTTCATTTTTGCACACAGTTGAGTATTAAAAGCTGTATTTATTTGTTTGTACTAAATTTTTTCATACCTAAAATTTGTTTTTATAATTGAAAAGTTTTAATTTTTTGTACAGATCAAGTCTAAAATCTAAAGATCAATGTGCTTGAGAATTAATGCATGCAAATTTGTAAAACAAAAAAAACCAGCAAAAAATGGCCACAATAAAGGAGATCTGTACTGAAAATCTGTTAAGCATCACTTTCTTTTTGCCCAACATCTTATACTTATTTTAAGATTTTATCTTCAATACCAGTGTGTAAGAAAAGGTGCTCGCATTTTCAAATGTACGTTAAGCTGAAATTCCTTCTATAACTTTGACAATTTCATACTTCTAAATCATCAGGTATAGATCTTTCCGTTCATGCTAAAATGACACTTATCAGGACCTTTATATCGATCAAAATTTGGATAAGGTGTTGACAACTAATTGCAATACTTCAGGTCTTTTTAGTTTACAAATCTTTTTATAAATCATAATGAAATAGTCTCCATTATTATAAGTAGGTTAGAGCCTTTTTCCAAATGACATGATGATTCTCTTCACATGTGGTTTGTGTTAGAGAAATCAAAGAACCTTGTCAGTGAAAAAAATTAGGCAGACACTCAGTCTAAAGAACTAACTTACTATTCTCCATTTGAGTGGTGACATTTTGAGTATCAATACATAACCTTGGGTGAATTCATCATGACAACACTTCACATCTGCAGTTTCAATTTTCAACTACTGTACATGTACCTAGATTAATTCATATTTTTACAGCGCTCACATTATATCCCATCTTTTTTCCTTAGGTTCAACGTTTATTGCAGTAAACAATGTTTACTAATCAACATATTTAGTTTTAATTAGTTTTATGGACATGTGTTGCAGGACACACATTTTCAATCGTTATTTGTTTCATTTAATGATGTTTATTTATGTTAATGTATTATGATGCTGCATAAGGACAGGTAATGACAGGTGTTTACTCACTTAAAATTTCTTAACCAGTAACACCTTTTTTCTTGTCAACATAAGTGTTAGCACTTTGAATTCAAAGTAACAACTAGCATAAGCAAAGAGCAAACCAAATACCAACCAGATACAGGAAGTATACATGTACTTACTGATAAAAGGTAATCTTATTTGGTGAGAATGGAGAGTTCATTGTATTTGCAAAGAAAAAAAAACACAGCATTCTAAATGGTCATTCTTGGGATTTAAATTAAATGGAATCTTTTTGGATATAAATATTGTGAATATTAAATATAAATTATATATCTTTGAAACTGGATGAATATGACATTAATGTCTTTAATTTTGATTTCCTATTTTATTACTGTTTTCTCTCATTAACAAAAGCTTCAGCTAAGTAGGGCCAATATGATACATTAAATAAATAGCATGAAGAAGGGCTGAAATCTCTCTTATATCAGGGTATATTTTATTTCGATCACAAGGTGCAAAAAGAAAAATTTGCGATGGAATACTGATATCTATGTCATGACTATTCATTTTTTAACTTGTCTATTTCAATGTACACATATGTAAGCACATTTCAGCAACATATTATACTACTGCATTCTGCTTTAACGCAATTATGTCTGATGTACATGTATTTAATACTGACAATCATGTAAATATTGTGAATCCTTCCTAATGTTGGTTCCTTTTTTTGTACAGAATATTTTTTATTTCAGTTATGAAAAATTACATGAAATGCAGTACTCATTCTCTTTAAACCCCAAACATAATCACTTGCCCACTGTGGGCATTAGGTTACAAGGATAACATGGTTTTAGATTGATGGATACCCAGACATATGGATTGCTGGACTAATCAATGGATGTACATTACCTATCACAATATATCTGCAAAAATGTGGATATAACCTTGTTATATTGTTGAAAAAAATAAATAAAACTAAACCACTAGACTTTACAATAAATAAAGACTACATACAGCTGTAGAAGAATTACAATCACATTTCCACAAATGGTACACCAAAACAGGTCATGGAGACCTTGAGGGAAGGTGTGAAGATCAGTGTACCATATTAGTAGACCATAAAACCTCATCAGTCAAGCCAATTTGTCATGAATGAATAATTGCAGCTGGCACAAAAATGTGTGAAAGATGAGAGTAATTCCCCATAGCTTTTAGAAAACTGAACTTGTTTAATTTAACAATTTCAGGTTTATTGTATGATTCACTGGTCTTGTCAGAAAATCATTGAAATGTGAGTTTCATTACTCTGCTGTAATTAATGTAGATCCATAGTGTTTCATTAGTAATTGTGCTTCAAGCAATGGTTCTAGTATTTTACAGTTATGTTGTTTATTGGGATTAGGCATGCATAGATCAAAGGAGGCATACTTTTTTTGACAATAGTTTCACTTCAAAGAAGAATTGATTTGAATAAGTATTAAATCTAATTTTCATATACTTGTATCATTTATTATTCTTTCTTTTGTTTTCAGTAATATTAGTGTTTGAATACCTTATTCTTTTCCTTGTTTTGCTCTGTCTTAACTTAGCTCACAACAAATCAATTTAGTGCAGTAAGTGGAAATTACAGCTACTGGATACCATATAAATATATGTGCATTAAAACAATACATCAAAATGCCAAATCATTCGTTTTTTTTCAAAGGCTTAAAATAAAACAAAATTATGTTAAAGCTAATACCTTTTTTCCACAAATGACCTTCTTGTATTCAGTAGCTTTATTGCTGTGTAGGAATAAAACACATGAATAAAATAGGGGTTGGGTTGGGTACTTCTTTATCAGATATGGCTAATCTTTAATTGAATCTTTAAATTTGTGGTTTAGGGCAAGATTAAAATCAATGAAAATTGACACCCAGTGAAAGTTAGTAATACTACAGTATTTGATTACTGCAAGACTGTCATTCACACATTTTGGGAAATTGTTAGCAAAACTATAAGTGTAAGTGGCACCGCATCCCAGGGAGAGCTGTGACATCACAATGGTGTAAAAATTTTAAATAATTACTGCTGTAAATTTAACTGAGAAAATGTGTTTCAGTATAGGTGTGTTATAATACAGCTTTTTCCCTGTTTCTTTACAGATTATTTTCCAGAAGAAACTCAGTCGTATACAGTGGCTGTCGCTCATTATACTGACCATAGGGTGCATCGTCAAAGAGTATGGTCATGACGCCAGCCGATCTGGTTCTTTGACAACCCCTGCTGGCAGTGGCTCACAAATGTTCTCTTACCTTGACCCTCATCTCTTTCTCATAATGTTGCAGGTATAGATATTAATGTCGGAGAGTGGGTTTGGAGTGAGTGGGTTTAACTTTTTATTTTTAAAAACAAAGCTTACCAGTACCTTAATTTTGATGAAAAGATGGGACACTTTTCTATCCACTCATCCAACCATCCACCTGTGCAAAAACTTGAAAGCCGTTTGAGGTTTAGGGATGAGACCTGGTATACTTATACATAATCACTGTGTTGGGGGTGCTCTCTTCATTGTCAAGCTAACGACTCATTATTTTAAGTTTTCTATCACCTTTTCCTTTTCACTCTATAACTTTAAAGCCATATGAGATAAAGTGATGAACTTGAATGCATGCCACACACCACATAGGACCAATCATGCATGCAAACAAATGCTGTCACAGTGCCCATGCAGATAAATTGTGCAGATAATGCAGACCTGCCAACCCTCACGATTTTGGCATGAATTTCATGATTCTCGATATTGATTCATGGATTCACGCCACATGCAGAAAAATCATGAATTCCCCAATTTTTAATTGGCTTAAATCAGGAATAAAATAACTTTTATCCCGTTAAGTGCTAGTCACGAAATCTGCAGTGGTCACAGATGCCAGTAACTGTCCCAGCTAGTGATGTTAGCTGACCTATATCCAGTTTTTACAGTTTGCTTTTTAATTGGCTTAAATCAGGAATGAAATAACTTTTATCCCGTTAAGTGCTAGTCACGAAATCTGCAGTGGTCACAGACAGTGGTAACTGTCCCAGCTAGCGATGTTAGCTGAACTATATCCAGTTTTTACAGTTTGCCCTGTAGCAAGCATTTTAAAGTATTTAATCTATATTTAGTTCAGAAGTTTTACAAATACTTGGGAAGAAAACGGGGGCCCAACTGGATTTTTTTAAAATGGCACTTATACATACTCATAGCAACTGGAATTATTTGAAACAAACACTAAATGAAGACAGCATTTTCGAGTGTAGGAATTTTTGAGATATTTAAAGATTAGCATATATCATAATTTGCTTGAGTTCATATTTTTCCACACACGCGCCGACACCACTAATTGTTAACCTTTTGACATCTCATCTTCTGGATTAATACTGTAATGGGCAGGAAATCTAGCCTCTAAATATTTTTTAAAAATTAAAAACAGTTACAAAATTAAGGTCATTCATCGTAAAGCTTTCAGTGGTAGAGTTAGGGGTCGTCCTAATACTGTTGTCTCTACCTCATAGATATAGATGGGGGGGGTTACAACATCGTAGCTAGGTGGGTGGGTGTTGTCAACCTTGATGGACAATATTAATTTATTCATTAATACCTATTGTTATTCAATATCAAATGATGATTGGTATCATTCTCGGTTAACTTAGATATTCCCATATACATTGATCATGGATCCTCCATTTAACTCCTTAACTTCACGATGTTATTATGCCAGAAGTACATGTGTAACTTTCCTAGGTATTAGCCTCGTTTCCAATTTCGGCACATTTGGTATGCTCCTTTCGTTATCTCGAATAATAGTTATGGGTCGCTTACGACCTCATTCACTTTAGATAAAACATTTATTCATATTGCAGACTTTGACCATTGAGAAATAAATTCGTTGTATGCACACTTAACTAACACTCTGGGTTACATAGGTTTTAGTTACAATTTTTAATTTGGGTGAAGTTTTGTTGTTGTCGGTAGGAGAGTACGGTTGCTACTGCAAGCGCACGCTCGCAGAATTTTCCCTGCGGTTGCTACCCAGCGAATGGTAGAATTTTCCCTGCCAAGCGCAGAATTCTGCAGAATTCCGCGGGAGGTATAAAAGGCTTGTCAGTGTCTCTACTAGGACCTGTTCGGGTTTCCGAGGGTCACATTAAAAGCTCCTTATGTTTAGACTGAGCATGGGAAAGTCATTTACTACTTTTACTATGAATACCATATAAGGAAGTGTGCAAAGAAAAGGTAACTCTTTTGTTTATTATTTTCCTGCGATTCAGAATTCATAGTTATTTCACAACATCTACACAAATAAATGCAAAGAAAATAATGTTTCTTTTATAGTGAATTTTGGATAGCTCTAAAGCCAAGTTGTGAAATCTACATCTGTGTACTAAAACTTTTATGGACATTTATTCATTCATTGTTATGTTTTAAATCAGCAACCTCAGCATAAATATCTGCCTATCAGTAAATAGTATTCAGACAGTATTTCATGATCCTGTGAGGTCAAGTCAAGTGTTTCTTGCGGACCTTGTTCAAATAATGATGTTTATGTACACTTCAATAGAAACAGGATTAATAATAATAATAATAATAAGTGAATGTTTGAATACAGAGCAAATGAGTGTTTCTCAAAGCTCTTTCCAGTAGCTATTTGTTACATTGTAAAGCTGTTGAGTGTTTCTCAAGGCTGTGTGCATATGCTGTTAGTTAGTTTGTTACAGCCATTGAGTGTTTCTCAAGGCTCTGTTAGAAATTACTCTATATGAATTTAATGAAAAGTTAGCCAATGCTTCAAAGTCTATAAGTAAACAATAATTCTAAAATAACATCTGAAAACTATACTTTGACATTGATAAATGTTAATATCAATTTCTATCCTAAAAACTGTTGCTTATGTTTGTCCAGCTGCACACTACCACTGTGATATAGAATCCTTGAGTTATTATATTTGAGTCTTAAAATTTTAATGCCATACAAGTCTGTAACTTAATAAACCACCTGAAGCTTAAATCTGAGTCTGCATTTCATCACTAGTCCTATTCTTATCGTAAGGGTTCCCCCACTTCATTGGAGAATCGGAGACCTCTTGGAGTTAAGGCCTAAGTTTAACTGGGCCTTTACTCTAATGAGAGTTTATCATCCATAGGAACACAGTGAGTCGTTGAGTGGTCACCGGAAGTTTAACGGCCAACGCTACCCCGTAACAATATCATTTTGTAATTAAGCTTCACTACAGTTAAAATGTTTTCACCTCCAAAATAAAAAGAAATGTATTCCACAAAAAGCGAAGTACAGATTGGAATACACCAAAAATTGGCCTTGCATTCAGCCATGAAAAATTCATGTACATTATGCTTTTTTTGCACAGTGTTCCACGAATTTTAGAATTGGAAATTTGCACAGTGGTTCTTATCATTGCATACACTTTACATCATACATGTACTGTATAATAATATTACTATATAGTACATGTATGACAGATAAATTGTAAGCAACAATTCAAGCCCCTGTGGGCATGTGGCAGAGACGATGTGAAAAAGCACATTGCTATAGTATAAGTCACACAGGTCATGTAGACTTTCAACACCGACTATTTCAGTAATGAGTGTCATTTTTTTATACTTTGATTATACATACCTTTAAGTGGCAAGTATTCACTTCATTTAGATTCTTATTCATCCACATTCCTTTGAAAGATCATTATTTAAATGCTCCAAAAAGTGCATATAACAAAATCAATGTTAAAATATATAGACATTTTTGGATGAAATGAATCTAAAGGTGTGATCCAGTACAATCCGGATTGAATGTCATGTGCTGTGATGTCACAGTGAAAGCTATGCATGTTGATAAACAAATTTGTACTACCCTATATTATGATGATACCACTCAATGTGCTCTTTTCTTGACCCATGTTTAGTACATGGCCACCATTGTAAAAGGCCATAGAGAACGATAATTTTCTTCTGGAAGTTTCTTGATGACAGTTGAGGTGCAGAGTATTCAATAATCAGGATTGAATAGATTTTGGTTAAAGAAAATTGGTGATAAATTTTAAAAGAACAATTTATATTTAGTTTAAAATGAGTAAATGCACATACATGACCCATGTGACTTTTACTATAGCAGAAAACACATAGATATTGGAAAATTATGAGCATCATCAGATTTCAGCTCTGTAATACTTAAAGTATTTTTTGTGAGTTTTCTTGTTGAACATAACCTGCCATTCTCTGTTTGAGATCAGCAATACTGTCAGTGAAAACACTTTGTTGGTGACTTGGGGTAAGGAGGAACCCATGTTGATTTTGGACTCAAAAGGTCACAATAACAGTAGTTGAAAGAAGAAAAACATTTTCTGCACAATAATTTGATTTCTTCACTATCTACAGTTACAAGACTTGCTCTTGGGGTAAGGAAGAACACCATCTATTTTAGGGTCAAAAGGTTAAGATCACTTTGATTGAAGAAACTTTATTTCTGCACTGTTACTCAAGTTCTCCTCTGTTAATGGTTACTTGACTTTGTGGATCAGCAATTCTACACCATAGACCTGGTTCATACTTTGTATATGCATTTAGAGTAATGAAGAAGTCTGGCGATTTGAAAGTAAAAACGATAAAGGTCAGGTCATTCAGATAGAGAGAAGAAAATGGCAGATATATCATTTGTCGGAATATTGGACTGTTAAACATGTGGTTGGTATAATGTGTCATTCATGGTACTCTTGTTACCAGTTTTCTGTACTTTCTTCTAAATGTCTTTTGAGAATGGGCAATGAAACTTGGTTACTTTCCATGACTGTCCTGCAACTTTACAGCTGTTATAAATATCATTGTCAGATTTCATTATTATAAACATTTTTTATTTCACCATGGTAGGCATGGACAAATATTCACTGAATTTGCTTGTTTAAATGGTTTCCAGTTGTATATTTAAAAAAAAAGTCTTGTCTAGTTTTTGCTGTTTTACTATGTTTGAAGTAATTTTCATTTCATCTTTTAATATGCATTTCACAAAATACTGAAATTTACACCACTTTCCCAAATGCATTTTTTTTTGCTATACTGGTCATAGTCCATTTGCACAAGTTTTTTAATTACTATTTTAAACTGCATGGAGGACTGCCACAAAACTTTACATGCACTTTTATCCCATGGTCTAGTTTTCCCTAATGCTGCTCAGACATCCATTATGGTCATCTTGAAAATCATGATGTCGCTGCTTCACAAGGACAATGGTCATAGCAACATTGGGTTTTACCAAAATACTTCTAATGATGTCCAGTTTGTCCTAAAAATAAATATGGTGCTGATCTGATTTCCAACATGGCTGTCATTGTAGTCCTCTTGAAAATCTTGTTATTGCCAGTCCTCCAGAATGAAAGGTCATATTGACATCAGGTTTTCACAAGAAGACTTCTTATTATATATAGTTGGTCATAAATGAAATGGTGTTGATCTGATATCCAGTATGGCTGACAATCATGAAAATCTTGTTATTGCCAGTCCTTCTGAATGAAAGGTCATATTGACATCAGGTTTTCAGAAGAAGACTTCTTATTATATATAGTTGGTCATAAATGAAACGGTGTTGATCTGATATCCAGTATGGCTGACAGTCTTGAAAATCTTGGTTATTGCTGCTTCTCCTGAGTGAATGGTCATATCAGCATGAGGTTTTCAATAAAAGATTTCTTGTGATGTCTAGCTGGTCCTGAATAGATTTTCATTTCAACATGGGTTTTTTTTACAAAACAACCTCATACGATGTCAAGATGGTCCTAAATGAAAATGGTGCCATTCAGGCATTCAATAGGGAGCCATAATGGCCAACTTTAAAGCCATCAGTACTTCACCAGAATGAACAATCATATCAGTATGGGGTTTTCATTGAAAGACTTCTTATGATGTCTTGTTGGTCTTAAATGTAAATGGTGCCTATTTGATTTCTAATATGGCTGCAACTATGGTCATCTTTAAAATTTTGTTATCGCTACTTCTCCTAGATGCTTACCATATCATCATTGTGCTTGTACTAGAAAACTTCTCTTTGGTAGTAAATGGAAATAGTGCCAATCTGAATTCCAATATTTACCACCATGGCACCCATTTTGAAAATCTTATTATTGTTACTCCTCCAAAACCAAAAGTCAAATCAACATGGGGCTTCCACCTCAAAACTTCTTATGATGTCTTGTTGATCCTTTTTGAAAATGGTGCCAATCTGACATCATTGTGCCAACCACAGCACCAAATTTGAAAATCTTGTTATTGCTCAAGAATATTTGAGATGGTTTCAACATTCAGCAGTTAAAAGGACAAATGTGTCTTATCTTCAATTCCTAGACATTCTTTTCAGCCAATAGAGCATCAGTCCTTTCATGGGACTCTTAGTGAACAACAAAAGTGGAAGTGTTGTTCTGATTATTGATTATAATCAGTCATCAGTTGGTTAGGCAAACCAGTAAGATGATCAAATGTGAAACTTCATAATCAACTATGTGTAAAGGGAGACTACTTCTTTTTTAGTTGCCTGCAAAACACAAAGGTTAGTAAAACTCCTGCATAAATAGGGTTTCCAATCCACTGAAGTTAATCAGAAATATTTATTCCCTTCACAACTTACAAATATAAAACCATACCGTATTCCATAGGTGCAAACTGTCATCATTAGGAACACATAGTCATGATTACATGATTAAGCTGTTAAATTGTTGAGTTAATGAATTTAAACAAATTTTGATAACTTGTGTCAGTTTAAATTTAAAATCTTTTGTAGTATTTGTAAATAATGACAGACAAGAAGACCATGTCCTTCTATACTTTAAATTATAGACACATCATATATAAATGAAAGGGTTTTGGGAGATTGCAACAGTATTTCAGTTACATAAGACTGATCAGCCATAAAAAGTCACTTTCATTTAGCAAAGTTGTAGAACAAAAATGACACAACACAATTGAAATTTTTTAAATATTTTTATCAGATTAAAGTATACATGTCATTGAAAGAGATTACTCCTGTAGATTTATTAACATTTTGAACTCTTGAGCAAAGATAAAACTGTATGAGAAACAAAAATTAAAATTTCCTTTTAGTATCTGATTTTAATCAATTGTCATTTGGTTAAGTGGAACTGATTATGAAGTTCTGACTGATTCCCATCACTACTTTTTGGATCATAAATGCAGTTTAATTGAATCTTCCTTGTATATGTGGGCATGATATGGAAATCTAAAACAATGGGATAGAATGTGATTGATGAGGCTTGCTGATCTTTGGGGGGCTCACCACATGCATTTTTTGGGGAGGAGTGAAGATATTTCACAAAAGTGGAATCTGTATTAGCAATCACCCCCATATAAAGGTCACATGATTACAATGGTCAGATTTTCGTGGAAACATCACATTTTGCTGTATAAATCCCATGTATATAATAGTTCTCGCCTACTTGGCATGGTTAGTGGTCACTATAAATTGGTCACAAACATGTTTGTGGTTCTGTGATGGCAGATAAGTTGTAGTAGGTTGCACAAGAAATCCATGTCTTGAAGCTTGTTTATAAGCCATGAATTATCTTAGGAAACAGTTGGTGAGTGCAGGTTCTAACCAATGAAAATCACTCTCCTGAGACAAGATGCCAGATTGTTATTTAAACAAGTTACATCATTTGATCAGTCAGTTCATCTGACGTGTGCAGCTGAGAGTGCCCATATTCATTTGTGATACTCAAAAAGAAATTTTATAATGTCAAAGACGAAACCTAAAGCCCTTATATTAGAAAAAAATCAAAGTTATAAACTATAACATACTGTTATTTATAAATACATCTTGTTAGTCCATACAACCCAGTCATTTGCACAACCTATATTACATCCATATCAGATGTCAGGTAAACCTGATGTTTTCACAGATTTAGGCCCTATTTTACGGATTTCAGGTAGAAATGTTAGAATTAATCTGCAGTTGGTATACTATAAAAAAAAGTGGTGAAGTCACTCAACATTTTTTATTCACTGGGCTTGAGCAATATTACTCCCACTTCCTCTGTCTCACAAGATGTAATGCAGGTACATGTACTCATTGCATAGTGTGTTGATCTTTTGTCTTAAATATTAAGAATTTCAAGTTTAATATTTTATACTGGTTTATTAATAATCAAAATACAAGTAACATATTTTCTGTACTCAAATTTCTCAATCATGATTTTTGCTTTATTCTTCCTGGTTTTATTTTCATTCTTTATCTCTCAGTTACTTCATAAAATAACCCTCCATATAAATGATGCATGTTTATCAATACTAGTTTTGGTCATTCTGTGGGTGACAACTATATACAGGTTGGACTGTACATGAAAAGTTTCTGTACAATTTGTGGGTTTCAATATATGTATTGATAACATCAAGTGAATTGTACCACACAGGTAGCCTGTGAACTTAGGTATCACTTTTTTAGGTAAGATAGATATATCTATTTAGCCCAGGTAAAACTTAGGATAATTCATTCTGCTCAACACTGACAGGTAATTATTATTCCATATACATTTATTGTCCCAAATAATTGTTAGAGACCTAGCTGGAACTTTGTTTCCATGTTATTTGTACAATTATCAGATACTGTCTCAGTTCACATATTCCATTTCAGGTTTTTTCATCATGTTTTGCTGGAGTTTATAATGAATACCTACTGAAGGACAAAGGGTGTGACATTCACATCATGGTACAGAATGTTTTCATGTATGTGGACTCCATAGTCTGTAATGTTGTGGTGCTGTCTTTTAGAGGTCAGCTTACCAGTGCCTTCACACAGACCAGTCTTCAGACGATTTTTCAGATCGGTGTCATCGCTATAATGGTGAACAATGCCGCAATAGGGATTGTTGTCAGCTTGTTCCTGCGATCACTCAATTCAATTCTTAAGACTTTTGCTAGTGCACTGGAACTTATGTTCACAGCTGTACTCTGCTACTTTATATTTGGAATTTCTATTGATGTGTATACAATTTTTGCTATATTTATTGTCTCTGGTGCTGTTTTTCTCTATGCACAAAATCCTGTGGTAAATAAACCAAAGAATGAAATAGTTTCAGCCTCTGGGAAAGGACCAGAGAACAGTGCTCAAAAAGTGTAGCATTAGCTAGGGTTTATTTTTATTTAAACTTGTTAAAAAATAGCTTGAATTTTCTTTCTGGCCAAGCCACACTGAGAATAAATCAGTATTTATATCAGTTAATGCTGTAAAAGATTTACTTCCAGAAAAGATGGTGACAGTGTCACACTTCACATCCATGGCTTACCCCCCGTTTTAGTAGATTGATAACATTTTAATGTTGGTTGTTCAGTATTAGTGAAATAAACAAAGAAGTTAACTTTGAGCCTTTTTTTGCAAGCATTGTGTGAAGAAAAGGTCTTGTATCATTTATTTTCTTTTGCTAAGCTTGCTTGTAACAAATGAACAAAGACAGCTGGGGTTAAAGGCAGAGCTTGAGAATGAAGCATAAGTGAGGTAGAGCAGAATGAAATGGGAATCTTGATCCTCACATCTGAAATGGATAAAAAGAATATTTCCAAAATAAATATGAAACAAGACTTAAAATTTGTTTGCTGTTATATGCACTGAAATTTACACATTTACTTTTAAAATAGTAACCAGTGATTTGTGAATCAGACTACAGTAACCTTTAATGTGTATGGTGAGATCATGGAAATATTTTAGTTTGTATCCACATTTAGGCATTAACAGTTAATGGTTGTCAAAATTAAGAATTCCAGTTCATTATTGATGTAAAAGACCCATCAATACTAGGCTCCATTTCTGTACATCAACAGCCATTTCATTTTGGTGGCATTATATTGAATTCTTCAGTGTTTTGCACATTCTCTGTTTCATTCTTTTTTCATACCAATCACCTATTCCTCATCTGTATATTAAGTAATGCTAACTTGACATTACATTTTAAATAGGGCCTGTATTATTTTATAGTGGTTCCTGGGTGTGTCAAGTGTGATATCGTGCCATCTTCTCTCAGAGCATACTTATGAACTTTCTGTATTGCAAGTAATGGAGATAATTTTATTTTGGTATAGTTCATTTTTGAACTCTTGTTGATATTTGGGTTAATACAAATACTGTTATTTTTGTAGTCCCAACACATGCATTGGCACATTAAAAATTAAATCAGAACAATTAATGGCAGTTAAGAACCTTTTTAAGTAATTACTATGTTGATCCAACCCTTATTCAGGGCTGATTTGAACTGAAAAGTTAGTGATTATATAGCAACATAATTTATCTTTTTATCAACTTGAAAATATGCAGTAAGTTAGTATATACTTGAGTCTAGTCCTTTGTGATAGTTTAGTTATTGCATGAGTTGGATTACAATAGTAGTGATACATGAAAGCTTCTTTTTATGGGCTTATTTATAGCTGTAAGTTTATGCAATCATGCTAATGCACTTGACCAATCACTGAACTTTTAAGCAACACACCTCCAGCTGCTTAGTCATTCATAATTTTTATCTGACAGTTGTTTAGAAACAATATGTTGACAATGGTGGATTTATTTTGTTGATTCACTTGATAAACTACATTTAATAAAAACAAACTTTTGTATGTTTAATGTACAAAGTCAGTGGAAATATATACCAACATTTTTTCAAATCTACTATATAATTTTGAAGACATGGCTGTTAATTTCCAACATGTTCTTCAGTATACTGGACTATGAGAATCACCCTGATGGATACAATGTGATGTCACTAAGTCAGAATCCATCAATCACAGATACACTGGTCTGCAGATTTGTTGCTGGAATCAGGTTTGGAATTATTGAATTAAAAAAACCTATAAAACAATGATTTTAAACTATGTAGTAAATAATAGAACCAAATTCAACTTATGGAGATCCATGAGGAAACAGTTGATATGGTTGACAAATAATTTGTGCCATGTACTCTGGGAACCTATCACTTTTGACTGGTGACATTTATTACTGATTTTTTCCATGCATAAACTCAAAATTTTATCAAGACACTGGTAAGATGTACACTTTTAATATGAAATCAAATAATATCCAATTTATCTCAAAACTTACTCAAAATCCACCCAATCTGTGAGTAATTTTAACACAG
The DNA here is from genome assembly GCA_016617855.1 of Megalonaias nervosa. NCBI lineage: Eukaryota > Metazoa > Mollusca > Bivalvia > Unionida > Unionidae > Megalonaias > Megalonaias nervosa. The sequence goes on along the minus strand of JAECUM010008170.1, from coordinate 82,454 downwards.
CTGACAATTTGTCATATGACTGGAATGGACATAGCAGCATTGTGGTATGGACTATTAATAATTCTTCAGGTGAAGAGCTTACAAATGCAGCAGCATCCAATGCATCTGGAAAATTGCTGATTATGGAAAATAAATTGAGAAACTATCCCTTGCAAAAGTGCTGACAAAAAAAACCTTGGTAAATATCTCATTTTCAGTGCATTTTGCATTTAAGAAAACTGGTTGGTCAAAAGTAGCTAGTTTTCCTTGTGATAAGATGTGCCTAGGGCCTTTGTAAGAAAACCAGTTTATCAGAAGTAGTTCGTTTTCCCTGTGATAAGGTGTGCCTGGTGCCTTTGTAACTCAGACTAGTTACCCACAGTCAGACTGACTTCTTGGTGGTTTGAAATTTATTCCATTCCCCAAACCTCATCAGAGCCTACAGAAATGCCTGTGGTGTGTCGTCCCCAAACTGTTGAAATAAACATCTGTTTGTATGCATGAATGAATCTTTAAATGTACATTCTGACCTAACTTGGGCTGTTTTTATTCATTAGAATCTTTGGTGTCTAACAACAAACCTGACAAATCAGTGCGTGCAAAATCTTAGTGGCAGGGAAATGAATCCATTACCTTGTACTGACATACACGCTGGCAGCTGATCTGGGCTGAGTGCGTTGTCTTTAAATTTATATTTCTTCATCACATGGTTTTAAGCATAAGTGAATATTCAAATGCATAAAACATGCAGTACAAAGATAGATACGCAAGGCAATAACTTCAGACTATCATAAAAGATATGGGATGGAGAGAGTTTAAATATAAATGCATAATACAGTCCTACCCGTTTATGTTGACATCCTCGGGCCCAAGGAAATATTGTCGACATAGACGGATGTCGAGATAAGTGTTGGGGGGGGGGTCTGACAAAAGATACAAGTTAAATTCGTTAGTAAGGGGTGACCTGTCGTCAGTCAGTAGCATTTACACTTTGAGAAAACAAACAATGCAAATTTTGATTACATGAAGGGAAAACCAGTGTGAAATACACTTGTATATTGACAAATTACATTTTGGTTACCTTTGTGTAATAAAATCCACAATAAAATATTGCATCAGTCACATCCTGATATGAAAAACATTCACTACAATTTTCAATATCGGCATAAGCACATGGTTGCATAGTTGTTATTTACACGCTTCAAGTACATGTACTTAAATTGGCCTAGATTTTGGTCATTCTGTTCCCATCTTATTGAGGCTACCAAGGGGATGGGGCTATTCACAGGGAAATGAAAACCTGTCGACAAGTTGGTTTAAACAGTATGTGTATTTAGTTAGAGAAGTCATATTGTAACAATGTCAGCTCCAGTGGTATACATTTAAAATTTTTCACAGACATCTTTGCGAGATGCCCCACCCTCAGCTTCCTTAACAGCCAGATATTTAGTTTCCAGAGACTGTAAATTTAATCTGCGTTTTACACTGCCGTTGGCAGCCATTGTAAATATAAATGAAGTTAAAAAGGAAATTTCACAGCACAATAAACTTGTTTGAATCACCGATCACTTTGGAAAATGCAAGAATCGATCAGATTTCATTGCTTTTATTTAAGTCGCCGCAAGAGGCCAACTTTATAGGCCCAAACAAAAGCCTGTTTTTTTATCCGACCGCGACATTAAAGCCTGCTGGCAAGATCAACTAATTGTTGAATAAAGTACAGGTTGGAACTGGCCGCTTGACGACATAAATGATTAGGCGGGAAAATTAAAGCCTGGCGGCAAGATCAACTAATTGTTGAACAAAGTTTGGGTCAGAACTGGCAGCTGGTCGACACAAATGATAAGGCGGGAAAATTAAAGCCTGGCGGCAAGATCAACTAATTGTTGAACAAAGAATGGGTCAGAACTGGCAGCTTGTTGACATAAATGATTAGAAAACAAAGGATTTGTTCAAGATGGGACCAAGGGCTTCTGTCGACATGTACGTTTATTTTTTTTATCTCGACGTCGACATAAGCATGACAGTTTTGGTAGTAATAGTAGACCAAGGGACCGGGACTTTGCTTTTTTGTCGAAATAGGTGGCTTGTCGACATAAGTGATGTCGATATAAGTGGGTAGGACTGTGACAGGTTTCAGTATATTTTTTTATCAAAGATTGACACAAGTTTGCATGGTCATGTGATCCCTATGCAGTTCCTCAGGTTGTACTGACTGCAAAATGGTCTTGTAGAATTAATTGACATGATTATCATGAACTTTAGTAATTTTTTACTTGACATATCTACCTTTACCAAAAGCCCTTACTTTCTGGGGCTGACAAATGGTGACTTTATAAAGTACAAAATTCTCATACAAATTATCAGGAAGAGCATCAAGTCCAAATAGAGTTGCCTTGTTTGTTGAGTAACTTGTCTTGGGTTTGCAATTAGCAGGACCACCTGATTTGTGAGCGAAGTTACCTACTGTTTTGTGTTTTCTACAAATAGCGTCCTTCTGAAAGAAGGGTAAAGAGGTATAACTGGTTAATGTGCATTTTTATTCTGAGAGTTAAGCTATCTGATTTAATTAGAGAGCAATGTGATTTAATTACAGAGAATGAAAAATACATGCTTTTTGAACTGTTTTCCCATTTTGTTCTCTGTTGATTTACACTTGTTAGGTAAATAAGATTGAAATAAATTGGGTTTTTTTTCTTGGTAGGAAAGTAGTACAGCATCTTGGATTCTTCCAGGTAGTCTGTTTTCTGGCCTAAAAGTAATTATAGATCTCAGATCTGTTATGGCTTTGTCTTTTAATTCAGCAAATATTAGGTGGAATTAAAAGTTTGATGTTCTAAATTCTGTTGAAAAGATCCTTTGTTCTTGGACAAAATAGATTTTTTATAAATATATTAGAAGGATTCAATGGAGGATAAAAAGCCTCATGCTGTACATTAAACTGTGCTACATTACAGACTTGCTGGACATTGAATTGGTATCAGCCTGTTTATATGGCTTTCTTTTTGTTGTATGTTCTTATTTTATTTACTACAAAGCTTTAATTATTGATAAATTGTTTTTAAGATGATTACAAACAGAACAACAGAGCTTGTTAATGCATATTTTTGTGTGAGTTAATTATTGTGTATTCAATCATATAGTGTAATGAGTACCTGATGCATATATATATATATATATATATATATATATATATATATATAATGTACAAGAAATTAACAGCATTTCATGAAACATTTGGCCTGATTTTCAGTTCCTGGGATTTTTATGTAAATTAGTTACATAAATGTTACAGCTACAATTGTGTTTATTTTAAATAGTGTTTATCTCTTTGTTTATGTGACAAATGCCCACATCTATTGGCATAAAAGTCTGCTTCAGTAAACACAATGGTAGTTTTTTTATGTGCATAATAAGGAACATGTCAAGTACTGTAATAGAGATGGCAAGATGCTTTTGGTGTGGTATGGTGAGTATTACATTCAGATATTGGTAAAAGAAATGGTGTGCTGTGATTCACTCACATCTTCCGTGAGATATGAGGAAATACTTCGAAGACATTTAACCATCTAGTCTTCAATACATACATCCAATTTAATGAAAATTATGGCATATGACTGAAAATGATTTTAACAAAAATAATTTTTTTTTATCAAGACTTAAACCCATCATACCAGTGACAGTAAAAACTGAACATGTTCTCACCAAAAATGCCATTAGTTTAAGCATATTTTATTTCATAAGTTTGTATTTGGAGATTACAAGAGGTACAATATAAATATAGTAAAGGAATAGAATGAAAGCCAATGGCTTATAATGTTCTTTTTCTTTTACGGTACAAAAAATTGGAAATATATTTGAATATGTGGCAGATGATATCAAGTTTTAATGGCAAAAAATCCCTAATATCTCTGAATAATCAAGGTGAAGAGTCTCTTGGTTAAACATGAGCATTTAGCCAAGGTATAAAGCAGGAGTAGGTGAAAGACGAGGATGAAGAAAAGAACGAAGTTAAAATGAGAAATTGCCAATTAAATTATGTTGAACATTTTGTAGAAAGTTGAAAAAATGGGGAGGAAAGAAAGGGGTGGGGACAAAAATAAATGATAAGCAACAAATAAGCAAGTTTAAAAGTAAACAGGGCTTCTTTCTGGAGCCAGTTGTTGTGGAGGTGACAGTGAGTCATTTGGAAAAATAGTGGAAATTGCTGTTTGCACCTGTTCATGGTATGTGGATGTGCATCATGATAGAAGCATGTGCATTTGAGTAAAAAATTTTTACTTTTCAATAAATTTATGTTGTTCTATCAAACCAGTAATGTCGTTCCTATTTCTGTAGGATGTTTCGCCAGTGATCACTTAATATGAAATTTACCAGTCAGAATAAAATCCCATATTTAGAAAGGGAGCCATGATAACTAAGTTGTTTGAATATTAGACATGTAATCCTGCATTGTGGGTTCAGGCCTGATCACCTGCCTTATTGTGTCTTTGGAAGAAGCACTGGTATGCATTTCTTTGGCACAATATAACCAATAACATTCTAAAAGTGTCATTAAAAACTGACCAATTCATGTTTAGAAAACATTGACATGCAGCAAATGTGAACCCTTCCAATTACAACAGTTACAACAGAGGTAGCAAGAGTTGAAGGTTATATTTTGTTGTAGCAAAAGATACAATAATTTGTAACATACACCTCATCAGCATAGTGTTATGATGTTAAAGTACATACTGACACTAATTTGATTTATTGGATTGATGGTGTTATACAGAAAATCTTTGTCTACATCTGATTGACACACCTGTACATTCAAAACTTGCGAATGGCAAGCAACAGCAGGCAAGATTTTACTTTTTGTTTTTGAGTTTTGTTGCCTTTTTTCTTTCTCATCTGGAAGAAAAAATAAACCATGGACCAAATACATGTCCTGTTAATACAACAAACATGAATTGTAATGTATCAAATAGATATAAAAATGTACCATCAGGTAAGAATTTGTTGGTGTGTTTCTCCCACTTCTTTACACCTGTAAAATGCAATTTTTTCCAACCATAAGTATACTTTATATTAGCTGGACATTATAACTTGTCACAAGCAGATGAGGGTATGACAGATTTATTATGGTGTCTCATTTAGCATAATTAGGTAGTTTATTTATCATACATATGAATTAGTTGTATTTGTTTTCTTTTTTCTTCTCCAAAATATGTATTATTTAAGACTAATTTTATGCCATAGTTTTATATATATGTAATTTTTGCATGCATAATGCATTGAGTTAGTATAGACCTAATATATTTGCTGTATTGTTCTTTCATGGACATCACATATGATACCTTGCATGGATGTAGTATACTGTATTGTTCTTGCATGGATGTAGTATACTGTATTGTTCTTGCATGGATATAGTTTAGTATACTGTATTGTTCTTGCATGGATGTAGTATACTGTATTGTTCTTGCATGGATGTAGTATACTGTATTGTTCTTGCATGGATGTAGTATACTGTATTGTTCTTGCATGGATATAGTATACTGTATTGTTCTTGCATGGATGTAGTATACTGTATTGTTCTTGCATGGATGTAGTATACTGTATTGTTCTTGCATGGATATAGTATACTGTATTGTTCTTGCATGGATGTAGTATACTGTATTGTTCTTGCATGGATGTAGTATACTGTATTGTTCTTGCATGGATGTAGTATACTGTATTGTTCTTGCATGGATGTTGTATACTGTATTGTTCTTGCATGGATATAGCTATGCTATATTGTTCTTTCATGGACATAGTATGTTTTGGGTTTTTAAAATAATAAAACTAAAACAGATATAGATGAAAGTGAATCTTACTCCAAACAAGGATAATCTGGTTCAGTATCTGGTAACGCCATATTAAGTAAACTTAATTTCTTTCTTTTTTGGAAGCATTTGTATAAACATCAGAGGCATTACTTACATGATGGATCACTGTTTTCAATCCAAGTCCACACTCATGATCAGAAATTTTATAACAACCAGAGAAAAGTCTGTATTCTTAAGGGCACAGTCAGGCCCTGTATTCTTATGGCCAAGCAAGACCCTTCATTATTATGGCCCACCCTTTATTCTTGAGGCCCAAGTCAGGCCCTTTATTATTATGGCCCACCCTTTATTCTTATGCCCCACCCTGGCCATGTATTCTCAAATAATTTTGAGCATGAAATTCAAGCACAGGATTTTGAGTCTGTAACTTGTGTTAAAATTAATTTAGACTTGTGAAACTTTGGGGATTTTGCATCTCAGGTCCCTTTCATAAACTGTCACATTTCACTGACCGAGATATTCTCAAAGTTATACTAAAGTCTCCATCATAGACTGCTGAATAACATTGACCTATATACTCCAAGTATTATAACTACTAGATGGCCTCTCAGACTGCTGAATTTCACTGACCTAGATGCATTCCTAGTATCATACTTAGATCCCTCTCATAGACTCAACATTTCACTGACCTAGATTTATTCCAAGTTTAACTTGAGTCCCTCTCATAGACTGTTACATTTTATTGACTTAGATGTTTTCCATTTATCATACAGTATCTACATGGGTCCTTCTCCTAGAAGGATAAAATTTCAGTGCCCTAGATGTATTGATGGTATCATATCTAATGCTAGTCTCTCTGTAGACTGTTAAATTTTACTTATCTAGATATGCTGCACGTTTGCTATCTACTTGGGGTCCCTCTCATAGACTGCAAAATTTCACTGAGGAAGGTAGGTATCATATCTACTTGGGTCCTTGTCACTGACTGCTAAATTTCACTGACCTAGATGTAATGCATTTTTTGTATCTACTTTGGTTCTTGTCACAGACTGCAAAATTTCACTGACCTAGATGTACCACAGGTATTATATCTAACCCACATCCTTTACTGGCCTAGAGATACTCCAGGTCTTATGTCTACTTGTGTCCTTCTCATGGACTGCAAAATTTGATTGACTTAGATGTACTACAGGTATCATATCTAACGCCAATTCCTCTTATAGACTGCTAAATTTCACTGACCTAGATGTACTGCAGGTATCATATTTGCTTGGTTCTCTCACATGGATGGCTAAATTTCACTGACCTAGATATAATGCATGCACAGTAATTCTACTAGATATATTTCCTGCAGTACATCTTAGTCAGTGAAATTTATAAGTCTGTGAGAGGGACCCAAGTAGATATTATACTTAGAGTACATCGGGGTCAGCAAACTTTAGCAGTGCATGAGAGGGACTCGTGTTAGATATGATACTTGTAGTACATCTAGGTTGGTGAAATTTAGCAGTCTGAGAGAGATCCAAGTTGATACGATACCTCCAGTTTATCTGGGTCAGTGAAATTGTAGTCTTTGAGAGAGGCCCAAATAAATACGATTAACTAGAGACCCATCAACTGCTAAATTTCACTTACCAAGATGTACTGCAGGTATTGTATTTACTTGGGTCCTTCCCACTGACTGCTAAATTTTACTGACCTAGATGAGCTGTAGGTGTCATACCTACTTGAGACCCTCTCAAATACTGTTCAGTTTCACCGACTTGGACGTACTATCGTACTGTACGTATCGTATCTAATGCAAGACCCTCTCATAGACTGCAAAAGTTTGCTGTCGTAGATATAATCATATACTCCAAGTATAATATCTATTTTGGGGATTTGAGTTCAAGCTTGTGTATCATGCTCTAAGTGGTTTTAGAATATGGGCCCTGGTCTCACAAGTTTAAAAGTTCAAGGGTTTAGAATACAGGTCCTAGATTCACTAGCATAAAAGAAAAGGTTTTACAATATGGGCTTTGATCTCACAAGCTTAAAAGCAAATGGTTTAGAATACATGCCCTGGCTTCAAAAGTACACAAGATATGTTACATTACTTAAGCATTTGCAATGAGGATATGTTGTTCTCCTATGAATAGCAGATTTCACTTATGACAATAACAAGGTTGCCAGGCTATGAAATTTGTAGGCAGGGGTCTCAAAGATACCCTTAATAAATATTTGCCAAAATTTTGAAGACTGAAAGATGGGCATATAATTGGATAAATATGGTAATAAATTATCGGATATGAAGATGCCATGCAAGGTTGACAGACATGGCTGAATCATTGAAACCATTTCATGTTAAGACTACATTATGAGCCTGGTCTTCAAAATTGTTAATGCTATATACTATAGGTAAAGTCTCTGCCACAACAGACCTAGAAAGACTTCAAATCTACTGTTTAGAAATAATGAGGACAAATAATGTTATAAATACATCTATAGCTAACATGAACTGAATGAAAATACATGTATCCGCATTTAATGATCATTTGATTTTTACTTACATTTGAAAAATAATTAAAGATGTCTCTGGTTAATCATTTTGGACGGGGTTAATATATATATTCAGTACTAAGTACCATTTGCATGAGTTTTTATTCAAATTATGTATTTACCAAAGAATTCCAATGAAAAATTTATTTTCTTTATGCAAGTACATTTTCTTGGACTGTAGAAATACATTTTATTAGACAATTGCATACTTAAGTAACTAAGTTTCATCAGTTGAAAGTGATCAAAATTTTCATCCTTATATCTCAAAAGATATATAGCTAAATTATTGGTATTATAGTTAGGAAGGTTGTTTAGTTTTGACATCTTTTTCTGTTTTTAATGCTTTTGATGCATAGTTGATAACTTTAATAATGTTTATAAGGTTATGACTTTTTAATATTTGTATGCAGTGTTTTCAAACCAGTTTCACCATTGTTACAGATGAACTAATAGAGTGTTAAAAGAATCCATACAGTTACTGATTATTCCTGCCAGTACAAGCTGAGTGTTCAGGGAATGCTTACATTTACTTCTTATACTTGCCAGTAGAAGTTGAGCATTCAGGGTATGCATAGGGTTACTTGTTTATACATTCTTGCACAAGCCGAGTGTTTGGGGAATGCTTACGTTTACTTCTTATACTTGCCAGTGCAAATGGAGTGTTCGGGGTATGCATATGGTTACTTATTTATACATGCATGTACAAGCCAAGTGTTCAGGGAATGCTTACATTTACTTCTTATACTTGCCAGTGGAAGTTAGTGTTCGAGGTATGCATACGGTTACTTATTTATATATGCATGTGCAAGTTGAGTGTTTGTGGAATGCTTACAGTTACTTATTATACTTGCCAATTATATATCTAGATTGATACAATTTATTATAAATGATCTTTCTGTAAAACTTGTGTACAAGACCCCCAATTGCAAACATGATAGATCCAGATTTGTCATTACATAATTCTACAGATTAGTCCAATCAAACTGCATCAACCCTGATATACTAGCATATGCGATGAAGATTTGGATGTGCACTGTTTGTTCCATGGATTAGTCCAATCTCCCTGCATAGACCCTGATCTACTGTTGCATGTGATAAAAGATTTGATTATGTTGTTTGTTCTCCAGATTAGTTACAGACATGTATATGAGATGAAGACCTGGGTCTATGCTGTTCTACTGATTAGTCCTATTTAACTGCATACACCTTCATCCACTGGTATAGGTGATAAAAGACCTGTTCTACTGATTAGTCCTATTTAACTGCATACACCTTCATCCAGTGGTATAGATGATAAAAGACCTGTTCTACTGATTAGTCCTATTTAACTGCATACACCTTCATCCACTGGTATAGGTGATAAAAGATCTGGATCTGTGTTGTTTACAGTTGGATACAATTTGCAAGTTGGTATGGTGCTAATTTCATGGATTGTTACTTTATGGTATCTTCATGAAACAGAGCAAAAATATTACAATGCAGCATCTTATTATGCTGGCAATTTTACATGTTTCCTCAAGTCTTCAGCAGTTTTTTTTTAAAAATAAAAATCAGTACATTATAGTTTCTGTCACCCCTTAATCCATCACAGAAAACCCCAAACACAACAGGAATGATAAATTGACATTTGAACGTCAATGCAACCCGAGGCAGAACTTATGTCAGGGAAAGTGGCGAATAGTAAGTTAATTTAACCAAACATTAGCTTTCCAAAATAAAGAAACTAAAAAAGAAAGTGGAGGTGACAGAAGTAGGTAAGGTAATCTATTTAAAGCAGGAATTTTCTTGCCATTGTTGAACAGGTTTGGGGTTTTGCTTTAGTAAGACTATTGTTATCAGGAGGAGACTGTGACCTACTTTTCATATTGTAGTGATCCTAGGTACATTTTTTAGGAACATTTGCATGCCAGCCTGGACAGATATGCAATTTCCTTCCACACGTCTGTTGAAATTACCTATCTCAAATTAAAGTAAATCTTTCATGCCTAATGCCTTGTGATTAAAGTTATTGCCAAAATTACCTCATTAAGAATGAGGCTGAATAGAGCTTGTGACATTTCTGAATGCAATGCAGATTGACATCACATGGACTTGTAGATGTGTGCCAGGGGAGTGGAGGACCTCGTACTTACAAAATAAATCACCCAAGACACAATAGATAATTATTATATGCACACTTCATATGAAATGTGTCTTCCACCTCTCTATAGTTACTACACTAGTCTACCAACATTATTCTCAGATAGCTGTCTCACCACTGCACTTTCTTCCTCTTACTTAATCATCTCACTCCAACTCTTTCTTTGTATAATAGCAACAATATACCAACACCCACTTCCATTCCATACAAAATGATTGGCTAACCATTATTACCGAGGACTGGTTCAAATGCTTGTCATTGCTTACCCAACATTTTAGCAGAATATGACCCAATTCCCAAGGCTGTCACTGATTTACTGACTTATATAATCTATATCTTTTTAATTTTCCCAATGTTTGATACATTTTACATATTTTTCTTCTACACCTGTTGCCGATGTGACATCTAATAATGGCAACTGTTCATTCATCAAACCCTAACATTACACATCTTTCACTTTTTCTCACCATAAAATCGATTTGTACCAAAATGCATGGTGCATTTTAATTCTGCAGTTGACACCAGTATGTCAGTTTACCACTTAAGTCAGTCATGTGCAGGGGCCCCCGAGTGACCGATTGGTCTAAGGCACTCCTTTTATAGATCACTGACATCTCACTTCTGCCCCTGTGAGTTCTAGACTTTGCTTGACCAACATGGATATGTGAAAAATCTTGCCAGAAGCTTTCCATGGATCAGTTGGTTCTTCCCTGGTTCTTCTTCCTCCAAATATGCTGGCTGCCATGTATAGCCTGCCATGTGTTGAAAAATGGCCTCAAACTCACTAACCCATGTCAAACTCATTGCTTTTTCTTACAGATTTTGGGCACATTTACATCAAAATGTCATAAAGACCTCAAGTCTGAAATTAATATACTAAGCAAAATCACACTTTTGTGTCTTAAAAATGATATAACTGGGTCTTCATAAGCACAGCGGTACTTATTTCTTTAGGATCCCTAACATGCCTTTATACTAACTGATAGGTTAGCTGAAAAGGATGACTAAACCTTGCTTATCTAAGCTTCTGGTGGTTCATGAAAAATGTTCAGTAGGCAGGATTTTGGATGAACAAGTTTTCCTCTCTCCAATTTAAGCTTAGAAGGGACATACATGAAGGTATCACATTTCCAATGGCATTGTCATTTTTGTTATTGGCAGAGGCATGGATGTTAAGTTTGCATTTAGTTTCTCTTTTTTGTATGTTGTTTTCTACACTTTAACTCTTGTTTATCATGTAAGATACCTATTTGACAAAATGTTTTCACAAAAGAAGTTTTTAAAAGTATTTTGAAGCTTATATGTAATTTTATTATGCTCCAAGAAACCTCATCTTTGCCAATCAAATTTTGATGTACATTTTTTTTTTCCTTTTTGTTGTTTCAACATCAGTATCTCTCTGGCTAGAACAAAGTTTCAAGCATATGCCAGATAATTTTATTAACTTTGATGCGGACAAGTTAGGTGCATCTTGCATAAGCTTTTAGTCGGAGAGAAGTACATGTAATAATGAAACTTTTGGGGCTTTTTTTATATTAAATTTTTTTGATCAAATTATGTCTTAAATGTTTCTTTTAGGCAGATTTCTAACTCTTGGTCATTTGTAATAAATTTTTTTTTCAAATGTGAAACTTGTATTTATATCGTATAAGACTGTACATGTGCTTTTGCTAGTATAAAAGCTGGGTGTGAATTTGCTCACACATGCATCTTATTAGTATTTTCTAACTATACATTACTAGTGCTATATTACTTATTCGTATTTATTATGAACCAGATTAATAAAATACATTTACTTAATATGCACCTTGTTCATTTTATTTTGTGCTATAATAATAATATTAATGATGATGATGATGATAATAATAGTGTTTTTCTTAGGCTGTTTCAATCTTTACAGGAATGTTAAAAATCTCAAACATTACCAGTACATAGATTACAGCTTTTTCATGAAAAAGATGCTGTTACTTGGTAGTACACTTCCTGTTACAGTTTGGTGGTTTTATTTACAAAGCAGTTTTAGATTGAAATAGTTCAGAATATAAAAAAAAATGAATTATCACAAGGCAAAAAACAACACATGTATTTGGATAATTAACATTAACCACTCAACACAACAGCATTGCAAATCAAATATGGGACCCTGAAGGTCAGGAGTGATTGATATTAAGCTGCATGTCTGTTGAACTGAATTGGAAGCTCAGTTACAGGGGACATCTATGGTATATTGATGTAGTCAGGAAAAACATTTTTATAACAGTAAAGCCACTATTAACTTTCTCACACCAGAGGTAAAATGGAGATTTTTATGACATAAAGTGTACTGTTAAACCCCTCACACAATAAGAAAAACATTTATGACAGCAAGCCCACTATAGACTATTCTACACACAGGAGAAAATTAGGTATATATCATAGTAAAAAAACCACTATTCCTCACACAGCAGAAAATGGATATTTACTTTCATGCACAGCAGGTTAAAGGGGTATTAATGACTGTAAAGCCATTATAAACTTCCATAACACAGCAGGAAAAAACATTTATGATAGCCAACTATTAAATGACTCACACTTAATGAAAGATTGATATTTATGACATAAAAGCCACTATTAACTTCCTCACAGAGCAGGTAGAATAGACGTTTATGTTGGTAAAGCCATTATGAACTTCCCAACACAGCAAGAAAAAAAATGACAGTCATCCCATTATCAATTCCCTCACACAGTAGGAAAAATGTATATATAAGTCACTCCTTGATTCCTCTATAGACATTAATTCCCATTTGAAATTCTTCTGAAATTCTGTCAATATCAGAAAATGCCATTCCCATAATTATTTCATTTACATCTTATTCAAAGTTTGATATACATGTCATATACATGTATAAAACAACATGTCAACAAAGCTTGCAGAGAAGGCCTCATGGGAGAAGAGTTGTACTGTAACTTACTGATCTATAAATTATTATCTCTTTTTGGTGATACTAGTTTTATGAATAAGACAACATACGGATTGTGTATCTAAATTCCGTTCCAAAGCATTTCTGAAACACTAAGATCATACCTCTTTAACTTCACTGATCTTCATTTGTAAATGTCAAAAACTTTTCTCATTATAAATATTCTACTTTTATTTTTGCATGCTTTTGTAAGTTTCTTTGGAGCCTTGAAATTTCATCCCAAAAACTAAAGTGAGAAAAAGAGTTATATTTCTGTTAATAGATAAAATGGACTTGAGCTATTAGTGATCACCGTACTGCAAAGAGCCCTGTTCACTAGTTTGCTCTGTTAATAGATAAAATGGACTTGAGCTATTAGTGATCACTGTACTGCAAAAAGCCCTGTTCACTAGTTTGCTCTGTTAATAGATAAAATGGACTAGAGCTATTAGTGATGGCTGTACTGCAAAAAGCCCTGTTCACTAGTTTGCTCTGTTAATAGATAAAATGGACTAGAGCTATTAGTGATGGCTGTACTGCAAAGAGCCCTGTTCACTAGTTTGCGCTGTTAATACATAAAATGGACTTGAGCTATTAGTGATCACTGTACTGCAAAAAGCCCTGTTCACTAGTTTGTTCTGTTAATAGATAAAATGGACTAGAGCTATTAGTGATGGCTGTACTGCAAAGAGCCCTGTTCACTGGTTTGCTCTGTTAATAGATAAAATGGACTAGAGCTATTAGTGATCACTGTACTGCAAAAAGCCCTGTTCACTAGTTTGCTCTGTTAATAGATAAAATGGACTAGAGCTATTAGTGATGGCTGTACTGCAAAGAGCCCTGTTCACTAGTTTGCTCTGTTAATACATAAAATGGACTAGAGCTATTAGTGATGGCTGTACTACAAAAAGCCTCTGCAGGGTCTTATCCAGAAAACTTTGTTGGGAATCCAAAGTTAGGAGAAGATGGGCATTCAGGGGGCCATGACCATAGCTGCCAAGCCCAGAGTACAAAAATACTGACTGCTTATGACAAAAATACTGATCTTCAGGAACAAATACTGATTTTTACAAGTTTAATGCATATGTAACTATTTACAACATCTGCAACCATCAATATAGTAAGACAATAACTTAATAATTTAATGTCAAAGATGCATGTGTTGCACTCTTGCACCTTCTGAATGGGCCATTCTATTCCATTCCATTCAGGTGCCCATTCAGAATGTTCAAGTGTGCAACACACTCACACTCAGACACAGGCTGTCTATAGGAGCCTTTTCCACACCTTGTTTTTTCAGTCATTATCGATTCCAGTGTACCAACCTTCATTGATAATCTGAATTCCGTGTGATTTTGTTTTACTGAACTGTTTTCGTTGTACCACACAATTAATCCTTTGGGATTTTACTGTCTGGTAAAAGTGTGCGACACAACACTAGCAACTATAAGAGGAAGGATCATTTCTATAAGAAATTTAGTAAAACGAACTTCCGATCGAACTACATCAAGGTTCTCTCTGGTATTTATAAAGGTAAGTTAAGGCTGTGTCATTGATGATGAAGCAGCTAGCTGATGTTTATTAGCTTTAACATGCTGTTTCATGTCATCGGTGCCTCCATGCCCAATAGCAAAATCAAAACTACACAATTTGCAAAACGCAAAGTATTCTCCTTTACTAGATGGTTTCACAAATCTAAACATGACGGCATAATTGTCCTTCCAGTTCTGTTTTCTTTTCTTTGCTGGAGAAAATTCTGAATCTTCTGCTTTCCTTTTCAAAATGACTAGAAGTTGAAAATTACAAAGATGAGATACAGTTATAGCTGCAACTGCTTTGCACAATCCAATATGGTGGTTAAAGACTGGCATGGTAGCCTTGATTTGAAATGAACCAATCATATTCTAGAACTCTATATCCCTATATACATATCACATATTTATCTTCAGAATGGAAAAAGGTGCCAGTTCTAAAAAGAAAATTGCAAGGAAATTTTTTATTTAAATTTTTTTAAACGAAACAACATGCACCCATTTTCAGGTCCAAAGTATTTGACAAATGCAAAAAAAAGGGACACTTTGCAGCTATGTACAACTCTTCTAAATGATGATGTGGAATGCTTCAAATCCAACTTTCTTATGATTTGATCGATACCAGCAAGATCTGAGGTAAAGATATCAAGCTGACCAACAAAGGCCAAACTAGATGTGACATAGAGGTCTTTAGAACAACATACAATTTCATCAGAATAAATATACTTAACGGTTTGAGCTGCGCTGCTTACAAGCAACATCCCATATAAAGACACGAAGTTGACTGACAAGGGCAACAACTCTGTTGAGAATGGCGTAGATGGACAAACTCCATAAAATGCAGATTTAGGTCCAAGACAATGTTCTTAACCAAATTCCATCACAATATGTTGAATGGCTTTTAAGTTCTGCTGATTAAAAACAACATTCCAGGTTTCCATGTGAAGATAAGAATATGCTCGACAATGGGCATAACTCTGTTCAAAATGGAATAAACCCATTGAAGGCATGTGACAAATGTTCATATCAAATTGCATTAAAATATGCTGAATGATTTTTGAACTATGCTGGTTAAAAGCAACATCCCAAATAAAGATATGAAGTTTATTGTCATGGGGCCATAACCTGGAGTTGTAATGATGAAATCCTTGTCTGTATGAAACTGAACCACAATCCATTAAATGGTTCTTAGCTGTACAGGGCATGACTCTATTCTAAATGGAGTTGACAAGACAAACCCATAAAAGGCACATTTAGGTTTATATCATACCAGATTGCATTAGAACATGTTGAATGGTTCTTGAGCTGTGCCAGATAAAAGCACCATTCCACATGAAGTTAATTGTAAAGGGCTATACTCTAAAACAGAGTTCATGAGATAAAATACATAGAAGGCACATTTTGATCAATGAGACAATGTACACACCAAATTGCATCAGAATACAGTGTATGTTGAATTGTTCATCAGAAAATGCTGGTTACAAGGATCTGCGTTTGGGGAGATATAAAATGAACTGAGAGAAAGATAACAAAAAGACAATTGCTATATGGCTCCTGTTTCTTGATGTGGGCTCTAAAGATAACATAAATAGAAAATCTTTGCAGAAGAAAAATTTCTTTTAATTCTTAATATCTTAAATGCAAAACTTAAAAAAAAAAACCAGATTACCTAACATTAGGAATTTATGAATTTATATTGTGTACTTTTATGGTGCTTATACTTTACACTAGATTTTCAAGATGGTGGCTATGGTGTCCATATTGGATGTCAGATTGGTCCCCTTTTCATTCAGGAGCAACTAGACACCATCAAAAGTCTTCTGGTTAAAATCCCATGTTGATATGACATTCTGTTCTGGAGTAGCAATACAAGAATTTAAATATAACTGTTGTGGTGGCCATTTTGGATGTCTGAGCATACCATTTTCATTTAGGAAAACTTAGGATGAATGAGGGCCTATTGTTTCATGGCAATCATCAAAACAGTTTAGGAGGAACAATGATAACAAACTTGTGCCAACAGCTGGATGGATCTCAAATAACAGCCATAACAAGTACAGCCAAAAATTAATAGCACTCTTTACTTGAATATACAGTCAAACCCATTTATCTCGACCTCGGTTATCTCTAGAACCCGTGTATGTCCAGCATTTTGGTCCAGTCCCAAAAAAATCCTTCTTTATTATGCTTTTTTTTTACCCACTTATCTTGACCCCTGTTAAGTCAATAACCCCATTATGTAGGGCATAACTTTCAGGCAGAAGTAACATGTGAACCCGCTTAATTCGACGAAATGCAACTTTCAACGTCCATCTCAGAGAAATGCTAAGAAATGATCTGGTGTTTCTGCTATGACCAGTACCTTGTACCGGCAATGATAGAAAAAGTCACTAAAAGACCAAATTTTACCGGTACAAATGCTAATCAACCAAATGTCATCAATGTACGGTTTATCACTTGCTTAGAGTGGAGAAGAAGATTATCTTGTAAACAGTACTTCAGAGTAAGAAACTGAATGAATGCGTTTGTGACCTTTACAAAAGCAGACAATATAGTTCGTCCCACACAGCATCGCGAATTTGATCTTATCTGTACCTCAGAAAATTATCAGGTTAAATACCTAATTTGTTTTACACAACATATTTAAAACAAATTCGGTAATAGTTAAAGTGTTTCCATGCTTGGTGTGAGTGTAAGCCTTCAACCACAGCATGGCTAGATCACATGACTCACAATAATCTATAAACAGAAACCCACAAAATTCCAAACTAAGCTGCCCACCTCCCCCCAGTTATTAATTTCATTTGAACAAGAGTAAATAAAAGCACCAATGGTATTGTAAAAAACAAAAATCCATAGCACCCAGTATTGTTTTTATGAAATTGTTGATCGCAGTACAATATATTCTTCAACACAAATGGAATGAAGCAGAAAGCAACTGACAGAATTAAATTTGAAACAGAATGAGGTGTGCTTTCATTTGTATTATTTTTGTCTTGAATATCAAAGTCTTGCAATCCATCAAAGAGATTAGCCGACCCTCCTTCTGGTGCTATGTACTTGCCAACGGTCACTGATCAAAGTTGAGAGGAATATGGGACTACAACTGTATGAATGGAGTAAGTTGGCTTCATACAGAATTTGATGTTGGGACTGTTAACTTTAATGACTTCAAACGCATTTTACTGTCTGTCGGTACCTGAATACAGACAGCCCCATCTTTTTCTGGTACAGAAGCAAATTTTATCTGTAAAAACCGGCATATACTGTTTTAAAAGAACCTCTGACGATCAAAAAAAATAAAGAAGAAACTATTGATTTTCACACACAATATTGGTCAGTTACATTTTGCTGCTAGTCACAAGTCAATTCTAACGAATGAATACTTTTTAAAAACAAAGTGTAGTCCTACATGTACATGTACTTCAATTGGCCTAGATTTTGGATAGTGTGAGAAAATCATTGTCTTGCTAAGGCTACCAAAGGGATGAGGCTATTCACAGGGAAATAAAAACAACTTTAGATCACTGACACTGTTGCAGTAACTTATTGTTGTAAAAATGTGCAACTTTTTACTTAATCTCATTTAAAAGACATCCAATCTTCTTTTTTCTGCAACCAGGCATGACTGAATTATTATTCTTATTGTGCATTAGAAATACCATTTGTTTTTAGAAACAAAACTCCTCATTTTTGGTACTTCAGATGTATAATCATTGTTTTGCAGTAGATTTATTAACTAAATTCTGATATCTCGGAACCAGGTTATGTCAACGATTTTTTGACACCCCCCCCCCGACATAATCGAAATAACCGGGTTTAACTGTAACAAAAAATAATACATGGCCGAATCAACCAAGAAAACCTGTTAAAATTCAATAAGATGCGTGTAAGGTCCATCTGTATCCATCTTTAGAACTTGTCGGTTTCCATATGTTCCTGCCATTACAACACAGCCTTTTTCTCTACATTTGTTGCAGCTCTGAAAAGTATCTCTACACAAAGTGACAAACTGATTGTACAGAAGAATCCCTTCATTCTTGTCAATATTCCTGTGATATTGCATCACCTTTCCCTTGAGATTTCCACCCAGGCTGGCCTGTGGAACAATGAGAACATCTCCAGGGAGATCTAAAACTGACACCAGCTTCCCATTTTCTGCAGAGGCGCTGAGTTTAACATTAAGACAAGATTTTACTGCAATATAAAGAAAGACTTTTCTATCAGTGATACAGGTGAACTAAAGCACTGATGGCCAATGTTGGAATGTTTACACATGTACAGTCATGACTGAGCATTACATACAAAATGTAGAGGTCCTCAGGGAGCATGGGATTTCTTGTGTAAAAACGTATTATGGTATAACAATCAATAAGAATGAAAATCCAGCATTGAAAATAACCAGAATCCAGTAACAGTGAAATTAAACAATCAAATACACAATAAATTAAAAATTAAACAAAAATTGTACTGAAAACGTTTATGCAATAACATGCATTAGTTTTTTTTTATCCCAGTCATGAATAAATAATTTTAAATAAAAGTTACTACAGATACATTTAAAAACAGTTATCCTCATCTAAAGGTCAAATGTCAGCATGATTTTAACTCCAACACTTGGAAGTGTCATCAACATCAATAATGGGCAAAATTTAAATATAAAATTGCCATCATATACATTGTCAGCTCTTTCGCAACATAGTCTTTCTTTACAGAGCATAGATTGCACTAACACACACACACACACACACACACACACACACACACACACACACACACACACACACACACATCTTAATTAAGAACACTATTAACCCTCTACTAAATAATTGCCCGATCTAGTCAGTCATCTAACTCATGAACCATTAAATTTACAATGAAGATATTCAGAGCACAATTTTGTTCATGAATCAGGTGCTCATCATAACTGTACTCTTTTGAATCTGATTGAAGCATGATCATATCAGCGAAGAAATCATTGCTAAGCAAACTATGGTCATTGTCCTCTGAGTAGTTTACTGTCAAATCAAGCTAGGTTGCACAAATCTGTGGACATTTGATAGTGCCTGTAGTGAGATGCAATGGAGAAAAATCCACACATGTTAAGTCATGATGTCTTTTACATGCAAGTTTGCCGACTGAAATCACTGCAGTTTAAGTTACTCAGGTGTGAACTAAATGAAGGACATTTATAGGATTTGCAATGGGGAACCCCTAAAGTGAATATTATGAACAGGTGTCTGTTATATGGAGGTATCTCATTCGGAATCAAATTAACTATGTTCGCTCTTCTGACTTTAGCAACCACCCTAGTAACCACCACACTCGTGGAGGGGCTGTGGGGATAGGGGTGGGCCAGGCGCAGTTGGATCGACAAAATTTGCATCAATCAACTTGTTTTTATTGGTAGGGAGTCCAATAATTGTTTTGCAGGGGATGGGGTGGGGGGTGTGTGTGTGTGCAGAATTTCTTGCTATGCCACTGATTTCAGTCCTATATTTTATTTTGATCATGAGGGGGTATGAATAAAGGTGTGATAATGGAATAATTATGTCTGTGCGATAGTTATCCATTTTTTAATATATCTATGCAATACACACACATTTAATTAAATTCAAACAATATATTGTACTAGTGCATGATGTTTCTAGGGCAATTACATCAGATGCATGCAAATTTAATGAACGTAAATTTCTTAAGTCCTCCTTAAAATGTCAGGTCCTAAATTTTTTCACATGATCAATTCCTGAAACTGACCAGTAATTATTTTACATATTATTTTCATACTATGAAAGTTTTTTTTCCAAATACAATAAATTACACAAAATACAGTACCTATCTTCTCCATAATATCTGGTGTGGCACCTTTCATGAAACAAACATGCAATATCAAACCTCGGCCAATCTGTAAAATGAATATATGCATTAGATTATGTCTGTAAAACGTATGCTCTCATTGCAGTCCCCAAAAAGTGCAAATTGTCCACAAAATAACCCAGGAATACTTGCAGAATTTATTTGAATGGTATAAAATTCTGTGTCCTCTGCATATATGCCTACAAAAGGGTTTTGTGTATTTCATCTGACTAGACCCAGTGGTTTGAGTAATTGCGCTAATGGGATTCAAAGACCCCAACATTTTCTGTCCAGAAAGTGAACAAGAATTGACAAATATATAAATACTGCTTCAAATGGAAATCTAATCAGGCCATTTACATATGATCCATACCATACTGCTTACCAAATCTGATTTGATTAGACTTGGCTGATCAAACACACACACACACACACACTCTGAGACACACACACACATATATATATATATATATATATATATATATATATATATATATATATATATATATATATATATATATATATACACACATGTATATGCATTGACTAGAAAAATAAACTGCAAAACATAGAATGCAAAGTTACATTCAAATGATAAGAAATGAATATCTCTTTATAATTATTGGTAATTTTTATGTACATGTATTTATAACAACCCAATGAGTTACTTAAATCTTGAAACAGAGATAATGCCAAGTCCTTTTTGAAGTCCTCACTTACACTGTAAAAATGCAGTCCTCACCTACACTGTAAAAAACTTTAGTTCTCACACTGTAAAAATATGCAGTCCTAACTTACCCTGTAAAAAATGTAGTCCTCACCTACATTGTTAAAAAATGTAGTCCTCACCTATGCTGTAAAAAATGTTGTCCTCACCTACATTGTTAAAAAATGTAGTCCTCACAAACACTGTAAAAAATGTGGTACTCGCCTACATTGTAAAAAAATGTAGTCTTCACCTACACTGTACAAAAATTTAGTCAATAGTTGCGTCTGTATCAAAATGTTGAAATAAGTCATTTTTAAAAAAAAAAAAATCAGTTTCTTGATTACTTTACTATGGTTTGGTTGGTTTGTGTGGCTATGTGTACATACATGTCTGACTTTAACCACAGTGGTACCAATAAGCTATCACTAGAATCAAAACACTTTATAACCCACTGATATAGTATGCACAAGTGCCAATACGCTTTCATATTTTCTGCTACCCTTTCAAAATGAATCTGTTAAATAAACATGGTGTCACTTAATTCAAAGCGCTATCACTCAGTTGGTACCTATTGCTACCTCTTTTTGGATATGTAATTAACATATCCAAGACAACTGCTCACTCAGTCATTATCTTTAGCACCTGCCTTGGACAGACAGTCAGTATGCGATCTTTTGAAGATAGTTTTGTGAGACAATGACATCATCAAATAATCAGCCAGCAATGATAGTTTACTGGTAGTGTGTGCTAATATATTTCAGTTATTTCCACCACCAGCTCACAGATATTGCTTTTTAAATTAAGCATCCCCTTAAAAAAATTTTAAATTACCCTGCACATGGCTAGCCCCATGTTGGCATTGCCAGAAACTGGTGTCACCAATAGTTATCCAATTTAGGTAGTGGGATTTCCCTGAAGAACGATCATAAGAAATGAAGGACAAGTTTCAGATTTCATGTCTTTGGGTAGAAATCACTGAAATGAATATCCATATTACTCAAGTTTAGTTCACATCTAATTTTTACCAACAGGCAAAGGGTGAAATGGGGGTGGGGGAGGAAAATGGTATACAATTCCTATGACACTATTACAATCTACTTAGTTATTTTTATTGTGGTAGTATTAGTTCTTGTTTATCAGTAAACCTTAACTTAAGTGTGTTTTACCCAATAAAAATTTCTCTTTTCAGTCTATTCCAGTAAAAAATGGAGCAATTTTTATCTTCCAGGATATATCATTTATTTAAATTAAAAGACTAATGAGTATTGACATTAAATCATGTTAAATATTTTGGAATTATAGAATAATATGTAAATATATTTACTCTTGTTATATTTCGCTGATATTAAAATTTTTTCAATGTTATAATCAGATGATAATGCACATTTCTGAAAACATTTTATGATGCAACCACACTTATCCTGATGCCATAAAAAAAATTCTGAGAAAGTACTAAGTGTTTCAATTTTTTTTGTGGTCAGTCCCTCCTTCTGTTTTATCAACAATGACCAAAATTTGTATGTGAAGAACCTAAAGTAGTTAAAATAACAGCACAACTTATAACAGTTATCCAGATAGCACACCTTATAACAGTTATCCAGATAGCACAACTTATAACAGTTATCCAGATAGCACAACTTATAACAGTTATCCAGATAGCACAACTTATAACAGTTATCCAGATAGTTAGGTTTGCTAAAACCTTTTGCTTTGATTTGCTCTTTACATCTGCTCGTATGTTGTGGATCGACCTTTATTCAATTTGGGGTATCAAATTATCCCAGATCTTGGGATGATACTTGTGCAGTCAATATTGGCTCCCTTACCCAATCCCCTAACGTAAGTACTGATGAAAATTCTGTTTTCTTTGCTAAACTATGAACATTAATACACACAAAAACAATAAAATTTACTGTATGTTAAAGTCATCAGATATGAATATTAATAAACACAAAAGCAATAAAATTTACTGTATGTTAAGATCATCATATATGAACAAGAGTACCATAAACCTCACATTATACATCTACTCAGTGTTTAATAGTCTTCTATGGAGATAACCAAAATTTCTGTGCAGAACCCATTTTTCTTCTTTTAAAGTTACTATCACCTTTGACCTTTTGACCCCAAATGAATAGGCTTCTTCCTAAACCCAAAATTTAGCTATCCATAAAGTCTGGTCCAGGCACTAATGTTAGTGTGTGGAAACTAAATTTATTCTTTCAGTCACTTTGACCTTTGACCTTTTGGTATCAACTCTGAAGGCTTCTACTTATCCTAGGTGCAAGCCATCCACAAAGTTTGGTCTAGATACGTGATGTAGAACTAATATTATTGATTGGAAATCAGTTTTATTCTTTCAGTCACTGTGATCTTGATCTTCAACCTTGTGACCCTGAAATCCTTGCCCCAAATGTATGCCATCCAAAACGTTTGGCAACTGATGACAGTGGAGAATTTGAGCTTTTATGCGGGAACCATTATAAATCATCAATCTTCTTACAGTATTAGTGACCTTGACTTCTGATCTCTTTACTCCCAAAGCTATGGGTTTCTTCCTTACCTCATGGAAAACTCAAGCTATTGTGTGGAAAAAAATTTTCTTCTTTCAACCTTTTGACCCCAAAACAGTAGGATTCTATCTTGCTCAGAGCAAAATCCATCCATAAAGTTTGCTAACTGTAGATAGTGGACATTTCACGTTTTTGTGTAAAAGCCATTTTTCTTCCTTCAGTCCCTGTGACTTTGACATTTGACCTTTTAACCCCCAAATCATTACTTTTCTTATTTTACCCAACTGCAAGCTATCCACAAAGCTTGGGAACTGTAGATGGTGGACAACTCTGGTTATTGTTTAGAACTGGAATTGGTAACAGACAGATGGACAGATGAATAACAGCATAACATAATGCACTCTGCTTAATGGTGGGCATGTAAAAATGTCCTGTTCTCAATAAGAAGCACTAAATATTTCTGCCCTAAAGAAATTCCCAGCCATTATCCCAACGTTAATCAATGTTCTCTGCACATACCTCAACATATTGAGCTTCACTGACTTCAGTTGCAGGCTGAACCATTAGACGTGCTGAGAGACATTGCTGTAGAACAATACGCACCTTGGGACTAGAGTCTGGTCCTTCGGCATCCATTGTCAGTTATTTCTAAGTTCAACACCCTTAAAGTTTTAAAACATCTTTTGAAATAAGCAGACTAAAATGAAAAGTAAACTAACACTTTTTGAATGAAATGATGTAACAATTGCACAAATGGTTTAAAAGTAGATTGCTCATTGTTTTATGTCAGTGGTATGTATCTTACCTGTCTGCAAGTTGATAATGAGAACATCGCAGTCACTAGTGTGACAAGCTAATCTTTGAAAAGAAAGATGAATTAACTTCATATCATGTCTACAGTGATTATAAGACAAATTTGAAGAAAATCAAAATCTGTCTTGTGCCTTCCATTTTTTATTGCATCCAAACATAAATAAAAAGTAATCTAAAGTCCTATACACTATGTGTGAAAATATTATTATTATTATTAATATTTATTATTAGTATTATTATTAGATAAGGGCCAATGTAAGTTTAAGTTCGAAATGCCTGGACTCCCATTTAATGAATGATGTTGATCCCTACTGGCTGTAGAGTATGTAATTAATGTATCCAATAAAGTTCTCTGTATTTCTGATCAATGTTGCTACTAGAAAGCTCTGGATCAGACTGGATGATTTCTATTATCTGATACTGAACACAGTTTATGTTGTGTTCAGATTGGTTACAGTGCATAGGGTATCCTTTTTAGTAAGAATATCCCTGAGGTGTTCTTTTATTCTCACTTGTAATTCCCTTTATACTCTCACCTACATATCTTTTGCCGTAGAGATGACAGTGAGTAACTAAATAAAATTAGGTGTAGTACAATGATCTGTAGTATATTTGAGGTTTGTAAATATGCCTCTAAATTTTTTAAATTGCATGCCTTTTGGCAGCACTCTTACAGATAGTCTGCCACTTTTTGGAGTTTTACAAATTTTTATAGTGATTTCCTATCTTCTTTATATAAAGGGATCAAGTAGTTAGTCAGTAACAAACACTTGGATTGTTGGTGTTCTAAAACTGGATTTTCCTGTTATCTCCTTTTGTTAGTGTTTTCCTCAAATGAGTTACAAAGATAATGAAACCAGTCAGAGACCAGGGGGTGGGGGTGGGGGTACTAGAACACACCAGCAGATGGAAGGGTACACATCCACATCCTGTCAGGCATCACCCTAAGTTAATTTGATTTATTTAACTTTCCACCAAGCTATTTCTTCTGGAAGCATGGCAATTTCATACATTTTGCTCATAAATATGTCACAATATTGTATATTGGGACATGCATAAATAATGCAATAGCGTGCAATAGCTTAGACTTCCCTGATTGGCTAAATATTTTGTACTATTACATATCCACAATAGTTAATTGACCCATTATCTTGTACTTGGAAGAAAAAATTGATGGAAATACATGATCATGTCATTATTAATCCTTAAGACCTTTCCTAATGTTAAGCTCCAAGATTTGTCTTTCATGAACACAAGAAACCATATTCTGGATTTGGCAAATGTGACTCAACTCTCTGCTGTTGACTTGTTTCACATGTTTTACATTCTTGTAATTCACAGCTGTGTTATGGGGTACCAGTAACTGACATCTGGTATTCCACAGATGGGTGTTACCAAGTGGAATATTGATTAATGATGTCCGTGGTGCTGGGTGGACCATGTAGCAGAGTGCTCCTCTCTCAGGAGGCTAAAAGACAAAAATGAATCAACATGGCGTGGTGGTGGTGGGGGGGGTGGCACTAAGTTTATGGTGTGTTTTTCTGTGTGTATAAAAATAAAAGAAAGAAAGAAAGGAAGGAATGAAGAAGAAAGAGAGCATAATTATATCAGGTAAATAAAATGAAATGAAATAAAATAATGTAAGACTATATATTTGTTATTGCTTCTGATAGATCTTTTAGAATTAATCTTTATCATGTACATAAATACTATTAATGCTAAATAACACCTATATACTACCAACTTACACTGGGCTTTCTGTCAAATTGATGATCCAATTCAATACTGGATCATACATCAATAGGATATGTCAATATTTGCAGACCTTGTGGACTCATAATAATTAAAATAAAGGCAATGATAACGTAATGAAAATGGTAGCGTTCATAATCTCTGTTGAAAGATGAAATATATTTTTAAATCTTTGTTTGGAGCACAGCAACTTATTTGTTTTCTGAATTTATACTGAATCACTTAATAGTATGCAAATTACCAACTGCAAAAAATTGCAAAAACATGGCCTATGCAGTAACATTTGTTCTTATATATATATATATATATATATATATATGTATGTGTGTGTGTGTGTGTGTGTCTGTGTGTCTGTGTGTGTTGGTTTGGGTATGTTAATGACTTTGTAAGGTTTATATAGAATTTACACTGTGTATTCCACTATATATACTATAGTACTAAATAAAACTTACATACATGTACTATAAAGTGAAAGTGGGGTCTTGAACAATTTATGATTTAGCTCAATACGATGTCATACTTCGAAATTGTAAGATGAAACATTATTTTAATAATCTTTGTACATTCATTTTTGTTCTATGAAATCATAATGCATCATTTAATGTTCTGAAAATTACAGACAACGAAAAATAATCAATGCAGTTAATTTGTTTTCATACAGAGACTGGTCTCAATATCCTAATGTTTTAACATATTTTTTATAACTACCAAATAAATTAGTTATGTGTGCTGCATAGTTTTTCTTATGATATGTCATATTGGCCAAATCTGCCTGTAAATTTTTTGGGCCGAATTAGCCATCGTCCAATCACAGGGGCTCGTATCGTTGCTAAAAATTAACCTGTCATACATTATTGTATTGTATATGTATCACTGGTAAATTTTTAGCAACGATACCAGCCCCTGTGCGTCCAATCAGCCAGCATTCGTCATCAAAAAGACTGTGTCGGCGAATGCTGGCTGGTTGTTTAGGATCCATTGCAAATTTTAAAAACTGCTATTCGTTGTCCTACAATGAAAGACGTATCACATGTTATTTATGTTGTAGTGCTATCTATCACACTCACCCCACCTCCCAGCCCCACCCCCCACCCCAAAAAAATTTGGGTTTTGCGTCTATTAGCTGTGTTATACAGTGCTATCTTCAAAGATTTTTACTTACCCTTTGTTAGTCGTTATTATCTTGCATAAGTGAGCAGAATGAAAAACTGTTCTGTCGTTACAGCATGCAAATTACAACATGCCAATGACAACATGGGACATCAAATAAAGGCCTATTGCTTATCTACTCTGCCGATACGCAACTATGCGGTGAACAAATGTCTCACAATCATTTATCTGCAATTCACTGTTGGGGAATAATTTGACCAACAAGTTGTTATCCGTATTTTATAAAAATATTTTTCTTTCAATCTCAGATAGGCCTAGGCCAATTTGACCACCGCTTCGAAGTACTCGTTCGCTTTTTTAGATGATATAAGCGACAAAATGGCGACGCCCGGCCAGACAACCATGGGTCACATTCGCAGAACCCAGCCACTTGACGATGAAGATGATCCTGTAGAAAAAATGTTGAAAAAATCAGGTTGTTTAGAGCTGCACTATGCTGTTCAGGTGATTATTGTGAGATGATGTAAATTGCCGAAGCCGTCACTGACGGTCAGTTTGATTTAAAAACTTCCGTAACAGTAGTCGGTGATACTTGTTTTCGAGGCATAAGATCTCTCTCTCTCTCTCTCTCTCTCTCTCTCTCTCTCTCTCTCTCTCTCTCTCTCTATATATATATATATATATATATATATATATAGTGGCCCGCCTGATTTTGATGATTGTAAACATCACGGTAAATTACAGGATATCTCGAAAAGAATAAAGGTACAAGCATATACCTATGTTTGTGTAAACTAAGCTCCATTAGTGTATCAAATACAAATCCACCTGCCCACTCTAGAAAAAACTGCGATAAAAGAATCCATCTCATGATAGAAATATATGCTCTACATGTGTGGCGACACATGTATACAAATATGTGCCTTATGTGGTTCTTACTTTACCCAATGCAAAGCTCAAAGAAAATTGTTTTTAGACACAGGCCCAGGGCTGGTGACTTAAAAAATATCACAAGCCCCGACTCAAACACCACACGCCCAACTACAATTTCCATATGCCTAAAATTAGAAACAAAATCATATTAAATTTACTTGTGTGATTATTTGGATCGTAAAAAATTTCATAAACTATTTTTCTCCAGGTCCTGAGGTCAGCCATTGTCTAATTCCTCTAACAATGTCCTTCTTACTCAATAGATAAACAGTGTTTATGTTCATTAGCATCAGAATGCATGTTGATTTATACAGTTTCTGTTTACACTTTCAACGTTGTTCACAGGAGCCATTTAATTTGTTTAACCAGTATTTCATTATGCTTGAGTAAGCGTGTGCACGGGGCAGCTGAATTATTATTCATTCAACTTAGCTTCAAACACCTGGAACAAAACAATAGCAATTAAACAAGACCATTAAAAAAATAATCAAAATACTCAACGCAAGCTTTTTTGCAGATCTCAACAATGCCGAAGGTCAGCCAATTTTTAAAATCAAAGACAAGAGCCAACATGACATTTGATCTCTTTATTACTTATAACACTTCAGAAAACATCCTTTGCCTAAGCTCTCCAGATTACAACAATAAAGTAACCAATTAACAGCCTGTCATGTATACACACCGGCCTTAAATCACATTATGCAGCCACACATCATTGCACCAGTAGCAAAAATTGATGGGACACTTCCGGTGCCCACTAGACTGGTTGTGGCTGGTTTCTGGTATATACTTATCCAAAATGGTATTTTAAAATCATATGTACATGTGTGTTAAAGCATTGTGAGCACTAGTTACAGTAACCCAGGCAATCTGTTCCTGATTCATAGGTTACATTCTTCGCTTTGTACATAAAGTTTAGAGCTTTCGATAGACATGTGATAAGTAGAGATCTTCATAAGGGTAAGGGGCATACTTGGAGATAAATATTCAAACATCTTGAAAATAAAAATTAATGCATTTCATCAACGTGATCGAAGTTTCTCAGGCAAATTAGATTTTTGTTTTATTTGACAAGCCAGACGGGCACTTCACTCAGAGTACAGCAGGGGCCTGATCAGAAATTTGAAGGGCCCTGGGCTATCAGATTTTTTGAGCACTGCCCATTGGCATGGACATTGAATATCAGTCCTCCTTTAAAACCCCAATGCTGCTGTTTATCATAAATTTCACCATTTTTTTCAGTCTAACTAAAGTTCGGAATTCAGGAAATGATTTGTTAACCAATTTAGCTATTGGACATAAACTGTGCTTTGAAATAATAAAGAGGCTAAAATGATGTTCAAATATTCAGTTTAGAAATAAGAGCTACCACCGCTTAATTCAGTCAACAAAGTTGTTCGTAATTCTAATCTTTTTCCAGAGTGCTCCAAAAATAGTGATGTGAATACATTCAATGAATTCCGTTAGTGACTAATCTAATAAAAAAAACATTCATGAATCACATGTGGTGCACAAACTGATTCAAGAGGGGGTGAAGAGAGGCATGCCTGCTTTTTTAAAAAGTGGATCTGAGAAGAAAACGTGTGCAGTAGCTAAAAATAAGACTCAGGTGAATATTGTTGATCAGCTGGGGTGTTTGAATATACTTTGAAGGGCAGACTTGGGCTGAAGACAATACAACATAGTGTGGTGATAGCCTCTTATGTTTACAACAGTTATGTCATCAGTCTTGTGTGCCAGCTTTCGTTTGAAATTATTTAATCCATGGATGTCACCAGTCAAGATAGGCTTAATTCGTACACATGGGAAATGGCAGGGTATCTCATCTAGAGGGAAAAATTACATGGATCATAATGTGATGAAGCTTCAATGTTATCTAGTTTTAATGGACCCTAATGATGTTTAGGACCAGTATCTTTCAAGATTCAGTATTATTAAGATGATTTTGGCATATATCACTTTTTGCATGTAACAGCGGCATTGGGACTTTAATATCATCTTTTGCTTATAACAAAAGGATCAGTGTCAGCAGTTAAGATATTGTGCCTACTTTGTGAAAACCAAAGAAATGCAATTTGTCTGTTCCTTTGGTTGATACTGTATTCCTTGCATGCACAAACTTTTTACTATCCTCTATCCCATCTTTTGCATCATTTTTTTTATCATACAGGGACCATCTGTAACCCTGAAGGGCCTGGGTGAGTAAATGAAGAGGTCGATTTATCATGGATTTCTTTTAACTTTTGGCTGATTTTTTTGTCTTTCTTGGGGGTTTCCTTTTCATGCTTGTAACCTTTTTACCATTTAGTTTCTGTTTATTGTATATACATTCCAGTTGCTTGTTCACATCTGATTCTGTGAGGAACACCCCATTATTATTGATTCTAGATTATATTCTTTCAGATTTTGCATCCAAGCTCTTCTTGCTTGCAATAAACTGATTTGGTCCTTGACGGAAATCTTTTGGTCTCTCTTCCACTAATTCATTTAAAACATAAATCTCAATATAGAAGCAGAGAGAAGAAATAGTAATATTTCTGGCGATCTCTCTGCAAGGAACAATACACAAAGATCACTTATTATTGTCAAACACTATATTTTGCATGGATGATGCCTATATATATACGTCACATGATCACAGGCAGTCTAAAACTCTGCTGTGATAATTGATTTAGCTATCATGTATACTTTAGTGATTTTATTGGAACTACTTTGTGAGATTTTCTGAATAAACACATACTGGATAATGTAAAGATAAACACATACTGAATGATGTAAAGATAAACACGTACTGGATGATGTAAAGATAAACACGTACTGGATGATGTAAAGATAAACACGTACTGGATGATGTAAAGATAAACACGCAGTGGATGATGTAAAGATAAACAAATTATTATACTAGTAACACCCACTTACACTAGTTGCTACTGATTTAGCTCTGACAACAGTTCCAGTTAGTGTGCTATGATAGTTGCCATAGTTGCGATTCCAACAACACCAAGTCTGCAGAGAGAATCCACAACAACACACAGGCATTTGTATTTTCTGAGTAAACTAGTTTTTTTGATGATTTCATATTGCAGCTGTTCATTTTGCTTTGATTATCTTTTAATGTCAGTAACATTAAGGTTCTGTAATAGGTCTTCTATTGATATTGTCACCATGAAGTATAATTGGTTTACAGGCTGGTCTTCTTTGGGTGCAAGATGTACATGTACTACCAACCAGATTTTGTTTTTCATTGATACCACTGCCATGCAATCATAGAAAATATCTTCATGGAAAATACTTAAGTTTCCAGTGATTGTGTATTCGAGGGGTCTGGCACAACATTCACCAAAAAGTACACTATTATACATTTGCCTTTTTGCCTCCAACAATCATTTTCATCTAGGAACTGTTACATGGACAAGTGCGCCATGGTGAATATCAGTCCAGGCTGAGTCACTATTGGTTTGGCATACCTTTATAACCGGTGTGGAATCATTGGTTAATCTTGTATGGTCATTATAGAAACAGTCTTTGGGTTATTTCAGACAATATGGTGATGTAGCTTTTTGCCACTCCTGACCAAGTGCTTATATACACACACTGTAGAACATGGTTTCTTTGAAGTATGTCTGAAGGGCAGTCCTTTTCACAAGATAAATGCAATGATAAGGATTAAATGTTAATTAGTCACACTGGGCTTATGCTTGTGTACTTAAGTCTAACCTTTAGCTATTATGCAGTTTGGCCACAGCTGACCAGACTATGAAAAAGGAGACTTGTCCTGGGAAAAAGTAAGGCATATCACGGGGCAAGGGGATGGGGGGCAGTAGTCGCCTCCCCCAATTTCACTTT
Organism: Megalonaias nervosa; assembly: GCA_016617855.1. Lineage (NCBI taxonomy): Eukaryota > Metazoa > Mollusca > Bivalvia > Unionida > Unionidae > Megalonaias > Megalonaias nervosa. The sequence goes on along the minus strand of JAECUM010008170.1, from coordinate 49,987 downwards.
TAAACATAAAATTTCATGGCTGACCACTATGTGTCATCACCCCCCCCCGAAAAAAATTTCTGTGGGTGCCTCAGGTGCGCCCTTTGAGAATTTCACCCTTATTGGATCTGGAAGATTGGTAAATTATTTATTGAAACCGGCTTTTAAATATGCCATGTAAAAACTTCTCCATTCTGGTTCAGATCTCACTATTTTATTTTGTTATTCTCCCTACTTGTTTTTTGAAAAGTTGACAGGTGTGCCAGACTCCAATTTCCACAAGCCCAAAATTTCCCCTTTAATACTGTCACACAATGTTGCAATAGCAACAGTTAGAATATAAATTTAATAAAAATGAATTCCACTTGAATACTATTCCCATAAATGAAATGATCATGCTTTGTATTCTATACATGCAGTAAAATCCTACTTCAAAGAAATGTTGCCGCTGTTCACAAACTTGTGAAAAATATCATACATAGCAACTTAATCATTCTCATTCAAGGCAATAATGTTATAACTTTTTTCTTGTATACACATCTATCATCTCTTTGAGTTACCTTAAAATGGGTTGTTCCACTTCCAGATCCTACCTATGCCAATTAGCACAATGGGTTCACCCACTGCAACCTTCAACACATCTCACTAGCTATTGTCAGCCAGTTAAAGTGAAACTTTGATTTTATACCTGACCGCTTTTCCTTTAATTGCCGATGTTTAAACTGCCTAAGGGATAGTTTTTAAGCCAGTTCCAGTCATTACAGATAACCATTTATACATACTACATGTAACTGGCATAGACTAAATGTTTTTGGGGGTGTTTTTATTTTAAATTTTTAAAAAATTTTATTTTGTTTTAAGATTACTGAAAATTGTGTTTTCTCAAAACAGTACTGTGTCTGGGGGTTTGGGAGTACAAAATCGTATTTTTAGCAAAGCTTCCATTTGTTTACAATCAGATCTCAATTTCATGTAGGACAGTGGTAATCTGATTTAGATTGCGCCATATTATGGGATGTATGTCAGCATCTTGAAAGTACGTTTACTCCTTTCATCAGCTTGAACTGAGTTTCCTCAGGCAAACTATTTTCTTTTTCAACAACCCTGACGGGCACCTCGCTTTGAATACAGGACAGGTCTGAACTAAAATTAGAGGGGTCCAGGGCATCAGGCTATCAGATTTTTCAAGCACTGTCCTTTTCTTGTAGCTGGAGATGTGAAAGTTTCTGGTCCAGAATATTCAGTATTCTGAATTCCGAAGATTGGTTACACTACTTAAGTCACTACAGTCCAATTTCATTTGTCACTTAAATCCTCACAGTGTGGGACAGGTACAACTAAATTGACTGAATAATTAACACAGGTATCTCTATCAGCATACCCCTTTAACATAATAACATCCCAATAGTATAAATGATGTAATTTAAGGTACTTACTTTCTCTCTAACTTTATAAGGACCATAATACTTAACCTGAAGAAAACTTTGAGGTATGGGCTAGAGAGCCAGAACTCCATCACCAAGCTGAAAACTCCTTTATCTTGTATTTTTGCCATATCATACTTTTTATTTTGACCTGGTCTTATGTAAGGGACTGCCACAGTCCACCATTATTCTGCTAAATGCAGGAATAGATTGCAGATGAGCCTTAGGTATCTTCTGATCGAGTTTTCCTACCATTTGACAAATTTGACGAGATTTACAGTAATTACAAACATTACTTTTAATTTTAAGCCAATAAAAATGATTCAGTATCTTGTGATAAGTCTTACTGACCCCTAAATGACCAGGAAAAGGAATTTCCTGGCTATATGACTTAGGAACAATAACTCGATAGCTCACTGACCACTGGTCACCAGTGGGTACCTCAGGTGTACTCCATTTTTTCATAAAGATTCCATTTTTTAACAAAATAATAAACAAATACTTGTATGGCTTCAGTTTTGCTAATAGCCCTCTGAAACAAACAGGAGATCTTGGGATCTTGTTCCTGTTCGACAATGACATTTGTCACCCAATTAGAATAAAGAGAATGAGTTGCAAAAGAGGATCACTGTGATCAATATCTCTTGATTGATCCATACCAGGAGCAAAAGTTACCTCATCAAAAGCTGGACCAATAAATGTGTCAGCTAAAGGAGTAATTTCCTGATCAACATCATTCTAAAGAGCTTTCTCTGCCGTAGCTCTAGTAGCTGCATAAGCTGGGTATAAATCAGGGATTTCTTATTCAATAGAATCGACTTTCTGATCCAGACAAGGTTTGACAGTTACAAGTGGATTAACTACAACCATATCTCCAGTTAGGTCATTGCCTAGTAATAAATGAATACCCTTGATGGGTAAAGAGGGTACTATTCCAACTGTCACAGGTCCTGAGTCTAAGTCTAATGAAAAATTTACACAGTGGAGAGGAACAGACACAAAACTGCACTCAACTCCCTGGATAAGAACACATTCATTTGAAGATGACTGCTCAGGAAAAGACTAAAGTACCTGATAATAAAATACTCTGAGAAGCTCCTGTGTTCACTGACCACTCCGTTGCGGATGCGGGAGGTCATGGGTTTGATCCCCGGCTGAGTCATACCAAAGACTTACAAAAATGGTACTAACAGCTGCCTCGCTTGGCGCTCAGCATTAAGAGGTTGGTGTTAGGACTGGTCGGCCTGGTGTCAGGATAATGTGACTGGGTGGGACATCATGCCACATGTCTGTGGCATGATGCCCCAGTGCTAAACATCACTATAAACTATCACACTGCAGGCATCGTAGCAACATGTTAAAAATCTAAATCACACACACACATCCTGCATTCATTAAAATTTTAATAGGGATATGACTGTCAGAATCACTAATAAGTGACATAGAGCCTTTCAACATGAAATATTTCATAATTTTCCATAATAAAATCAGACTGACTGGGGTTTGTTTGACCCAACATATGTACAGTATTGCTTTCAATGCATGACCATGACCTTGACCCCTTAGTAATAAGAGCATTTGGAAAAGCTGTGTCATAATTCTGTTGCTTATTTTTCAATCTATAGTAATCAAAAATAATGTGCCCTTTCTTCTTGCAATAGGTGCACATAAGAAGAGATGATTTCTGATCAGTCTTGTCAGAAACCCGATTCCTAAAAGTTGTGCCAGATTGAGATTTGGAAGTTTTCATGAGACTGAAATGTTTTTTTTTACCAAAAACCAGCTAAGTGGAAGATTTATTGACATGGAATAATCGTTAGCTCTACAAACAGTATTTTCTAAAGCTTTGACTTTTTGCTCATCAGCGTCACCGTGGATGCAGTTCTTAAACTCTTCAATTAATATGAGTTGTCTGAGGTTATTGTAATCTGACCAACATTCTTGGTTGAGCACCACCTAGCAAATAATTGTTCTTCTTTTTCTTGCAAATTCAACATGGGTGTGTCCACTTTTTCTTTAACAGTTCCTAAACCTTTGTCAGTATGTCTCAGGTACCAACTATAACCCTTCAAGATACATTCCTTAACGAAATCATAATCAACGCTTTGATATACTGACAGTGAGGCAGTAGTCTTCCTGAGCCTTGCCAGTAAGTACACCTTGTAATAATGAGTCCAATGCTCTCTTGACCATTTCATATTTTCAGCAACTTTTTCAAAATTGTGAAAATATCTACTTTTTTTTTCTCTGAAAGGGGGTAATAGCCTAATATTTCTGGTAATATCAAAAGCTGAACTTGTGTGTAAAGGGGAGAGTGTTTTCCTTATGCCAGTTCTAATTCTTTTAATCTAAATTGAAATTCCCTTTCATCCTTTTTCTCTTTATCTCGGCATATGTATTTCCCTCTCTTTCTTTTCGCTTTGCATTTGCATTAGCCTATTTTCGCTGTTTTCTTTCTGCAACTGCATTTACATTTGTCTCTCACTCTTTCTTCATTCTGCAGTTGCAGTTTTCTTTCATCGGTCTCTAGCTGCATTTGCCTCTCTTCTTCCATTTCTGAAGCTGAAACTTTCGTAACTTTCCGTCTTGCGTTTTGACTTCAATTCTTTTACTTTCATATCAGAGCCAGAGAGAGACTTAATAATCAAACCCAAAGCACTTTTATCCAAAAATTCTTTTCTCCCAAAATATTGGACCAAAATATTTTTTATTTCTTACTTCATTGAAGAAGCTATAACCTCAGAAAAAAATCATATTGTCTGGCAAGCTGGAGCAATTCATCCTTTCTATAAAGGACTCCAACCCTTCCTTGGTAGTATTTAAAATAAAATAAAATTTAAATGGCCTGGATTGTGGTGATGTGCTTAGTCTTTTGATATATCACAATAATATAATCCAGAAATGTTCTTGTCTGAATTCATTATAATTCCAAATTAATGTTCCAGTCCAAGATTTATTGATGAGCATTTTGTAATTCCAGTGAATAATCATTTGAATAAATAAATCCACCCAAATGAAACACTGAACACAGCAATAAGAGTGATTCTGCTTCAAGGTGTTAAGACAAGAATAAATAATTTTTCAAGTAAACAACATTATATAAAAAACTAAGATACAGTTATAGAGTTTGGATGTAGGTTATCCTCCTTTCTGAAACATTCAAAGTTGTTAGCAAGTTTATGAATTTCCAAGTGGAAATCTAATGTCCTAGACCCAGACTAAAACAAACATGTTTACCTCCGTTGATAATGATCTCAAAAAAATTCTACACTCATAGAGAAATATTAGCTTTGTATTGTGTTGTTTACAAAATAAATGTCCCTGGTCAGGTTCACAGTGAACTTGATTTTGGACAAGGTCGGGTACTAAACACAAATGTATATAACATAAATCATTAGGAAAAGCCAACAAATAATACAAATTAAATATACATAGCACATGCTACAGTTACAGTACATGCTTAGTGACATATTTATAGTCAGTACTCAAGATTTTCCTTATTTAATTGTATTTTATTATACTTTCTTTTCAAGGAATGCATAGCTGATAAAAAGGACTGGAGACAGTGTCAAGCTGAGGTTCAGAAATTTCGACAGTGCATACAGGAGCATCAGAAATTGAAAAAGAATGGACGACTAATTTCTTAATAGTTAGATCCATCAAATGTGTCTGGCTGGCTCGTCTTCTGAACAAAAACATCTTTTGCTGGCAAATAATGTATCCAGGATCTGTTAGTATGGATATCATTTAAAACGTATCATGCATGCCTGGTATACCTCAATTTTGATCTGCTAGATCTATTCATCTTGTACAAGAGAAAACCATTGCATCAAAAACAATATGTATGGAGACACTATTTAATCTAATTTTAAAGGAATTTTGCTGTCGTGATAAAAAATATACATGTTAGTTAAGAAATGTACAAGAGAGAAACAGAGAATGATGTTAGAAAAGGTTGCCAGAGTAAAGCAAAAGCCATGTGCTATTATAAAAAAAAATCGTTTCTTTTTGACATACATTTTTCAAAAATATTTTTATTTTCATTCTTGTCATGTAGCTACATTATTTTACATGCAGAAAGTATTGCTGAAGGTATATGTTTTGTGCCTTTGTATTATTTTTCTATGAGTCAATATTAAATACTTCAATTTTCTTTATTTTAATAACAGTTATATCATTATTGCATTGCTCATCTTTCCTGGATGAAAATTACTCTTATTGATGTAAGAAATTTCCATAATTTCATTAGATGTAAAGTTTCAGAAAGTCTTAAGTTACACAGCCTGCCCCCTTTCCCCATCCCTTTGTATGCCTATACATGGTATCAGTCCTCTTTCTTATGGACATCATGCTTAATGAAAATTTTCCTTTTCTGATGTCAGAGATGCATTCTGGCATTCAATAAGGTAGGTCATTACTATTCGAATTTTTTAGTTAGTAACTTGGTTATTTTCTATATGTTTCTGGATTTCTGTGATAGGTATAATCTTCCCATTTGTATGTAGCAACAAGTACATTGAGCGCCCCTGGAAGGGGAGAGCTGAGGTTCGTAAGTTTTAGTGCTTCTCCATCACCCCCGAGTCATTTGACCAGTCACCAATCAATTGCCAATCACTGGGCTGCAGCAGTTGGCATTTGTCTTCGAGTACTGATCACCAATCAGAGCCCCTTCCTGTGACAGGGATTGGATTGAGACCCCCATTTTTGCCATGCTACCTATATATGGGAACAGGGAGTCTGCGGATACACCGGACTAGGATAAAAGATTTGATCTGCTTCCCCCCTTCCCTGTGATCCTTCTTAATCCCTATGGGATATGGGTGTTTCCAGTTTATGGTGATAAGAATGCCCAGGTCTCATCCACATAGAAGTAATGTTGCAAGTCATATACCCCACATCTGCTTGCATAGAGTCATTGAGGAATGGGGTTGTTTTCAAACATCAGTTTTCAATAATCTTAAGGAAAACAAGGATAGCCAAGACATTTTTTAACCACCACTATACATATCCAAAGTATGCATGTCCAAAGCATGTAGTCTGTATAAACAGTCATGCTTGGAGCCCATGTAAAAATATCCTCTTGACAGATTATACAGCTGATCATCATTGATTCAGTTAAAAGGTAAGTGTACATGCTGCAAAAATAAATTTTCTTTGCTTCATAATGATTACCAAGCATGAGGGACCATGGGTGGCTGAGTGGTCTTAAGGCACTTGCCTGTGCAGATCATTTACATATCAGTGTAGATCTGAATCTCGACTCGCCTAAAGTTGGTATGTGAGAAAGCTTGCCAGTCGCTTTCTGTCAGTCAGTGGTTCTTTCTGTAGTCTTTTCGGGGTTCTTCCTCTATGAAATGTATTGGCTGTACAGCTATCATGTAGTAAAAAATGGCGTTAGCACCACAAACTATAAATCCAAGTGTACAGAACTGTACTGCTTTGCAGTCGTCATGTGAAGAATTCCATCAAGAGGTTTAGGAAATGTTAAGTAAATGAAAGAACCAAAACCTAAATGGAAATTCCTATGACCGTCACACAAAATTAAAGGGATGAGAGCATTGCTCACAGAATTTACTCTTTGCTTTATGATTCATGCCATGTATGAGAATCTATTAAATATATTGTGTAATTAAAGAGTTTAGGAAATACATGCAAATGAAACACTTTTGCTAAAAGAAACTGTTGATGCAACTGGTGCCAGAAAAATGATTGCAGTGTTTTGCTTCCTCTAACATGGGTTCGACTATAACAGCATGAAAGTAAGTAAAGCAAATAATTTTTTTTTACAGAGGAAAACTTTTGCATTATACCAGGAATCTACACTGGCATATATGAGAGCATAAACATGTACTCACAGCTATCGGTCTTCAGCCCTGATGAATATAACCTTTATCATTTAACTGTTGTTGAGGGTTGCCATTTAATGCACAAAAGACGGACAATCCCTTATGCTGTTCAGAAAACTCAAAATTGGTGTGAAATATGATGACTGCAGAGCAGTACAGTTCAGTACAATGAAACTGAATAAATTAATGAGTCATAGTGAAGCATCCTGTACTTTTAGACTTAGAAAACCAGAATGATGTACATACGTTAAAAAAGCAGTAAAAATGAAAGAAACTCATTTGAGAAACTAGTTTGCAGATGGTCAAGTGTCTATGATGTAATGATGTAAATTATTTTTTGATAATTACTGAAAAATAGTTTCTCTAATGCGATCTTGCGAGGCTGAGAATAATCCACATATGTAATAAAATAGTGATCATGTATGTTTTCATTTTCCTTTCTATCCTTTTGAAAATGAGGGACTCGCAAGTTTATGGCAGGGACTCTAAGAAATAGGCTGCCGATTCCGGAGTTCCTTGAGTGAAGTGTTGAGGACTATGCATCCTGAAACTGTCAAGTGCCCTGCATTTTTGCCCTCACTACATCTCACCTTTTATTTTAACTAGGTTTTAGGTAACAGTTTGGAGAGGGTTTCATAGCACCTACACCCTGGGGAGGGGCTTACTTTCCACATGCAGGTAAATTTGTTGTGCATTCTTTGTCAAGGTTCTGCATTTAGATCGTTTGTTGTTGCAGACTGGATACGTACTTCCAACAAAGGGAGTACTAGTATCACACCCTGATCACCGAAGTAGACTGACCATGTTTCATGCTTCATAGACTTTGGATGATTTTGTGTTACAAGGACTGTTCAGTATAGAATCAAACTAGATGACTGTATACATCTCTTATAGTACCACACCCTTATAACAAAAGGTCACCAAGACCAAAAGGAAAAAAAGTTTCCTGAGGCACTGATTTTAAAATTAGTGTAGGCAGGTTTTTTATTATTTTTAATATATAAAAGCATTATATATATTATGATTAATGTGCATAATGTACTAAGCACTTGAAATTACTGAGCAAAAATGGCTCAATTAGATGTACAAATCAATTTTGGGATTTTTTTTTACCATGGGGGAGGGGAGTGCTAGGGTTAGCAATGAGAAACAGGGATGGTTGGCTGACTGTAACACATATTTATGTGTGTGCCTAATCTAACTTTCACTCTTTAACAGCTCAGATCAAGTTTTTGCATTTAGCTCATTACCAAATAGGTTTTTTGCACCCTGTGTACAAAAGTAGGTAACTGTGCATCAGATGTGATTTTTTGGTTGAATAATGTGTTTTGACTGTTCATATTAGCAAGAATAAAATGGGCGATATGCATACTATCCAACAAATTCCGTTTTTGTTTGAATAATGAAGCTTACCAATTGGGATTGATCTCATTAATTACAACAGCCTTACAATTAAAGGTTAATGTGACCAACATTTTAAGTATTATTAACATAGGTTAATTATTTGTGTCGATCTTGACCACAAATTCTTCCATGCAATATACATCCTAGACTACATAGTCCTTTGATGACCAGTGAGGAGATGCTAAACATTCTGGAATTTTTTTTAACCATTCTGCAAAAACAAATTACTTGGAAAAACTCTTGAACAGGAGTTAAGTATGTGGACAAAGGCAGGGAGAAACATCGTTCAGCATGTTTATGATAGAAGGTTACACAGAATAGGATTCCAAATGTTAAAAAAAAAAAATATCCAGAAGAGAACGAGAAACCAGTTGATCAGACTGTAAATAGGCAAGAAATAAAGGCATAGTACTAGGAAGAGAAATGGGAGGTACAATTTCATTTGGAAAACAAATGTTTATAGTACACGATTAAACAATCCTGAAGGAATTCAGTGCTCTGGAATTGGAGATACGGATACCCCATTTATTCTTTTAAACTTCATTGCCCTCTACAGTTAACTTGTATGAACGAGTAGAGAAATCAGCAGTGGACTTTAGTGTCAAATCAATGTGGTTACCAATGCTTGAATTGTGCTTAAAATTGTCATACTGGTGGTCACATCAATATTCAAAGCATGCGACTTTCACAATAAAATCTTGCTTCTAACGGTGGACAACGGTAAGAGCTTCTGAAAGTTTGTTTTTCATTTTTACAACTTGTATTTGTGTGTGTGTGTGTGATTTGGATTTTTAACGTAGCTTTAACAATTTTTCAGTCATATCGCTACGATGTCTGCAGTGTGGCAGTTTTATAGTGATGTCTAGCACTGGGGTATCATGCTGCAGACATGTAGCATGATGTCCCACCCAAATCCTGGCTGCAAAAGTGCATGGTTTAATCAAGGAATGTTTTTTAGCCATTTCCTTGGATGGTTTCTAAACTACTTTAAGACTGCCATACAAGATGCTTATTTTTAATGTCATTATAATAGTGAGTAGCACAACATAGTTGATGTACCTTATCCTCGTTCATAAGACGAGTCAAACTGCAAACTACACAGACCTAGATCTGTTGGTGCATTGTGCCAGCAGATCCGGGTCTGTGCAGTTTGTGAGAAGTAATCAGTAGAACAACCAAACATACCTCTATCTATAGGTGCATTATGCTACAGCAAATCAAGATCTTTGTTGTTTACAGCCGGGGTTTCGAACATGCAGCCCACCAAGCCGTATCCTGTGGCCCACAAAATTATTGGCATCACAAGGTGTCGTGTGAGATAACAAAGGTGGTGCGCTTTTTGGGCCATCAAAAATGTCCTCATGCGGCCCTCAGGGTGGTTTGAGTTTGAGACCCCTAATTTACAGTTTCAACGTGCAAGTTTTTGTATCTGTGGTATACTGATTCAAGATTACACCCCTAACTGGTTTGAGGTAATTTTAAATATTTGTTCCTGTTAAAATAATGAGTATAAAAGACAAGACTTTTGCTACTTATCTACACTTTAATCAAAGAAAACAAGAAAAATTATAAGTAAGCAATATTTAATGGATGAAAGAGAGATGTTTACTATATAATATACTTTATTAGGATTCAGATGGTACATATCTTTCACACCTAATATTCAGTTCCAAAGTGCCATCACAATAAACAGACTTCCGCAATTTCAATAATTGTCATATAAAAAAGAAAATAGTAAAAATCGTTCAAACGATGAGGCAGATTTATTTGAGGTCTAACAATAGTTATCTCTGCATATCTATGAAATAACGCTAGACCATGAAAGACACCTATTGATTAGACTTTAAATTTAACAATTGGCTTTATTACAGTGTGTATAATCAAAGAAAGGTATGTGAAGAATCCATAGGAATTAGATTTTCTATAACAGCGTTTGATTTTCAAGCATAAAATATGTTTAACTTGGTTAGTGGTAATGAAGCTACAGCTATCTGATAAACTGCCCTTGTCATCAACTAAAAAAATGAACATTTTAACTGTCATACATCCATCAAGTATCCCACTTTTAGGCAACACACGATGTAAGACAACTGTAGGGTTTATTTACACAACATTGCAAAAGTCAACATACATTTCATGGTTGGAAAATTATTACAACTTCAAAAAACGGACCCTTTTGAAGTTAAAAATGGGAAAGCATTATTTCCATTCAATGTTGAAACTCTGCCACATAGGCTCTACATACTATTACCTCGACTGAAACTAATGTAATCAAGAGGGAACCAAGATGATTAAAAAACAAAAGGAAAGAAAAGAAAACTGGCTGCAGATTTAAGAACTGGCTGACACAGGTAATGAAGAAGGCCAATTTTTACAAAGAAATGGTGAAACCAACAATTTTAAAAAAGTTCACAATATTACAATTTGACCAAAATATATTAAGAAAATATATGTATAGCTCATTTTGAAATCTGTGTGTCTCATTGCACAACTGCAAACAATAGTACTGTAAACAGCTCATTACATGTACACCCCATATTTAATATTCCTGTTTTTTCTTTCTTCAGTCAATAACCTTGAATCCTGACCAAAATTCTGATAGGCTTCTTACCTAGTGCAAGCCATCTACAAATTTTGGATTGGGTTTGTGATGTGGAATTAATGTTATGGTGTGGAAACTATTTTTATTCTTTCAGTAACAGTAATCTTGACATTTTGATAATGTTCTTCCTTTCCAAACTATAAGCCATCCACAAAGTTTGGTAAATGTTGTTGTTCAGAAATCGGCAACAGACAAATAAAAAAATGACATAATTTGCTCCTCCTTGTGTATAAAAAGGAAGAGTGCTAAAGAAATAAAGCAATTTATTAGGCAATATATCCAAGACAAAGTTGTACATTAAAGAGGTATCAACATAGTGTCACTCACATAATCTTTCCTGAACAAGTTTTTTTCAACCAGTGACAATATGAAAAAAAAAGTACAAATAAAGGAAATTCAATGTAAAGAAAATAAACATACATATAATTAGAAGTGAAATATTGTTATGCAGGGAAGGCATCTCAGAATTGCTGAATATTAAGCATCATGTAATAACTGCCCCTCCCCTTTCCGATAAATGGCTGTATGTAACTTAGAACAGAAATGTTCTGATCAGTCAAGCCAAAGAACTGCTTTGCAGAGCAAATAGATTTCTTCAATTTCCATGTGCTACAGTAAGATGCAATATTGGTACGAATACAAGTTGGAACATGTATGGCAGATATGCAGATCACTTGCAAAGTTTCAGCAAGAAATATTGACTATATGTTAACATACACAAACAGGCAGTCAACCAACACAGATTTAAGTTTTGGAGATGAAACTTGTCACCAGTTTAAATCAAGGTTTAAATAATCACAGATACATGTAGGTAAGAAATGGTCAGCTGCAAATCACTGGTATCTTCTAAGATACCTGACAAAAGTTGTGGGTTCAATGCCATTTTTTCAGCTGACAAGAGATTGAAGTAATTTAATCATCCAGTCTTCAATATTTACAAGTATATTACTGAAAAATGTGAATAACGACAAAGTGTCCAAACTCTGGGTGAAAAATAGTCATCTTTTACATAAAAAAATAAACAAATTAAGAATAAGGGATATCGCAATCAAAACTTGAACATGCTCTCAAAGAAAACATGGTTCTGTCAAAAGCTGGTATTTTCATTTCATTTCTGTAAGATCTTTCACCAATGATTGTTTGATTATGAAATAGTTGAACAGAATAAAATCTCGTTTTGAAAACTTTGACGTACCACCAATGTGAACTATTCAAACTGAAAAATTACAATTGAGAGAGACAGAGAGAGAGCAAAAGTATTTGTTATAACGCAAGATGCAACTTTGTCATTCAACATCCATCCCTGACCTATAGTGGCATGAAATACAATCTGTCTGCTGTCCCTTGACTGTACAACAATTCACATTTACTTTAAATCATGCTTTTCTTGAAAAATGTCAACCAACTCAATTTTTAAAAAAGTTATTCTTGTATAAAGTCTGTGTAATTTTCCACAACTTTCAAAAAAGTTCAAAATTTTTTGCCAAATACTCAAACAGTACCCAAACAAGCACTTTTAAAGAATTGTACACATGAAACAAAAGTTGATTGCTTGTTTCTATGCAAGGTTTACCTGTCGTGATGTGTATGTGATAGCAGTGATGACCTAAACAATGCACCATTGCACACACAGTTGCTCGTTAAACCAGGTGTGTGTGTGTGTGTGTGTGAGAAAAGTTGAAAAACTTGCAACTTCAATGCATAAGTCTTAGTTCTTACTAAATCAAGGAACTGAAATAAGCTGTGAATATTTTAGATTTGTCAGTGATTTATGAACTATTTTAATTTTATGCACAGTCAATGTGCAGCAAACAAACTATACTCAACAAAAAAGCTATCACACATTAAAGTAATAATAACATTCAAATCTATTTAATAGTGCATGATGTCGATCAAAGAGGAACATACTATATGGGCAATATTTTGCCCAGGTAATAGGCAACTTGTTTAAAAATGCAAATAAAAAGATAAATTTGATTTAATTTATTGAAAACAGTTTAGTTTTTATTTTTAAAAAAAAAATGTAATTGGCTTTTTCTTTGCAAAGCTTAGAATAAAACAGGTCAGGGTCAGGAAAACAAGGATACCTCTAAAAGTCTGACACTCCAATGCGCAAAAACAATTTCCATGAATTCAAGACTTTCTACCTTTTAACTGATACATATTGAAACCATCTCTGACATTCTTCAGCATTAACAAGATTTTCAATTTTGCTGCGATGGACATACTGGACATTGGATTGGCACCAGTTTCATTTAGGAACATGGAGATATCATTAAAAGTGTTTTGGTAAAATCCCAATTCAGGGGAAGTAGCAACAGCTAGATTTTCAACGGAAAACACGGCAGCTATACTGGAAGTATGACTGGCACCATTTCATTTTGGACCAACTAGACTCCACAAGAAATACGCTTGAGAAAACACTGCTGATATAACTATCCATCTGGAAGGTGCTGAGATCACATATGCAAGATGGGCACCAATGGTGGCTTATTCAGGGTCAATTTGCATCATTTTCATTTACAACTAACTAGACACCATTAAGAAGTCTTCTGATGAAAACCCATCGTCAAAATGACGTTTCATTTAAGAGGTGCAGCAATCTGATTTTCACTTTGGTGGACATACTGGATGTCTGAGCAGCACCATTTTCATTCAGGACCAACTAGACCATGGGATGGATGGATGTATGTATCAAGTTTCATGGCAATCCTACAAGTAGATTAGGACGAATAGTGGGAACAAATTTGTGTTAGCATGCTTTATATACCAGATATTTTGGCAGATTCTGTTATTCAGGCTTTCGTGTCTGAATGCTTTCTGACAAATATGGATGAAATTGGTACATTGGTTTTTGAGACATCACAAATGGCAAACAATGATGGACAAATATTTCATGACAGATGCAGGCAAGCTAACAACAATACTTGAAGACTGATCTTAGCCCAGCAAATACTGACATCCATTACAAATATTACTCTTGAATTTAATAAAAGTGGTATTTCAGTGGAACTCAGTCTTTTTTGTAAATCTGATAGGGTATTTTGTGAACACCACAAAACAAAACAACATGTGCTATGATATGGGGTCTTCATCAAGATATTAATCGTGCCTTACTGAATATGTCAAATGTCTTCATGACCCAGACTAGTTTATGGTGCATTCAGTGATCAAGTACTATCACTTTAACCCAGAGCATCACTTATTTTGATCAACTGTGCCATCATACAACTGGGACAGTGCTTATTGAAAGAGCAATATGCTGTTAACTTTGGACAAAATGCTATAATTTGAATCATTTAAAATTTCACTATGCAATTTGGGTCTAATTTTCCGCATGAAATATGCTGTATATACAGGACTCCAATTAATTTAATAAGCATTCAATCTGCTACAAAGTAAAGTGAATTTTATTTATTTTTTAAATATCAAATGACTGGGTCAAATATAGCCCTTTATAGTATGTCTCCCTTTTCCTGTAAAGTAACTAAGCACCAAGACCACGAGTTCTCAACTCTTTAGAAATACTTGCAATTCTAAGAAAATTTATGGCTGAAACTAAGCAAGAACATGTAATGCTTCCTGTTTTAGACAAACTGCATCGTAAATCCTCTAAATGCAGATTTTCCATTCATCCTTCAATTTGCAAAGATTCTGAAATAGCTGTGAACAATCATGATGGTAACTTTTAAAGGATATTGCTGTATGAAAATGGACAACTTCTGAGCAATGTTTACAAAATGAATTACGATCATTCAAACTGTTTTCATTTATCTTAAATATATAAATACTCAAACATCAGTCGGTCAACTGATTGGGGACATAAAAAAAAGTCAGGATGATTATTCTGTGATCATCATCTGAATTTAAAAAAAAACGAATTAAAAGTCCTGTTTTGAATTCTGCAACATCCATTGGATATGGGTGTCGGCATAACATAGCTGTCACTCAATGGCCGTACCTGGGTCATGGTCACCCTGAAATAAAAAATTGTCAAGAATTACACAACTTGTAGATACCTGTAGATATACACAAGAAGGCTATCCTGAGGTCGGGTCATCAAGACAAAGACATGATAAAAAATTTCACAACTTGTAGACACAGACCCTGAAATGGGTAATTTACCAGTGAAACAAAATGGAATGCACACAGGATACAGAATAAATATGAAAGGAATGCTGACTGCTTGAATGCAAACAAAATGATCAATGCATTATGAAAAAAATGGACAATGTCAATGCAAAATGCAGAATGATGAATAATACACAAATACAGAAATATAATTCTTTATCAACTGCTCCACTATTCAGTTGGATGCAGCTAAAAGAAACTGATCCAATCAGATCCCACATTGCACTGAAATTAGGAGATTGTTAGTAATAATCACAGTAACCTCTGTACACATCACATGTAAATTTCTCCAAATTAAAGTTTAAGTAACTTGTAATTCCCAGTCAATTACTGTGGACATCATAGAAATCGCCTTGATGAAAACCAAAAGGTCACCTAATAAGCTCTATTATTAGTTAACTGATATTTTAATTGCTGTGGACAAAGACTCTTATCTGTAATAAGGCACTTGTTCAAACACTGTTTCAGCGAGCTAAAGATGCTAATGGTTGTACAAGTACAAAACTTTACTAGAATGAAATATGAAAAAAATTTGTTGACAAATACTCAACTATATTTTTACACTTAATACAGTTGTGGTTATATTTTAATTTTTGATAAATCAGATGCCATCTTTTGCATTTTCTGCAATTGCTATTTCATTAAAGCATACCTTTAATGAGAGTTTTGAAAACAGAAACCTGACTTTGGTATTGCATTTCCATTTTGTTCCAAATGAGTGTAAATAAAAGGAAACAATGGATGAAATTAATAAACAAAAAAAAATGGATTAATGTCCGAGACCATAAATTATTATGACGTGAAAGTTGGAATGCAAATGTGAATGGAATGCAAAACAAAAGGCAAATAAAATGCAACTGAAATGCAAATTTGGTAAAATTACCCGTTTCCGTGTCTGTACATGCATTAGGGTTGTCACAGGATCAGGGTCACCCTGAAAGAGTAATGAAAAAAAATTGCAAAATTGCCATGTACAAACTGTATACACAACAAATGTACTGTCCGAGGTTCCCTGTTCAAAGAATTTCCACTCAAGGATAAATTAATTAAATGGAAGTCATGTCCCAACAGGTTTACTTAAAATGGGTTTCATTGCATTTAATATCAATGAACTTCAAATGATATCCTTTCAGGTGTAAAGGATGGAATACAAAAATTCCATTTCAACAGGAATGGGAAGTAACTATGAATCATTTGTCTTTCATGTTTGGCATGGGTGTGGCAGTGGAATTGGTGGGGTTCTACCCCTGCAAGGTAAATTTAAATTGAAAATCCTAATAGAAACATGTACATTTCCCAAAGATATTTTTAGTAAATGAGAATATAAATCAACATCCTAATGAATAAAATTATTATTTCATAATTCACCCCCTCCCAAAAAAAGTAAAAGATCAATATTCATGACTTTTTCTGTGTAGTAGTATTTTCATAGTACAATAAAGACAGGATCAGAACATGCACTCAAGTGTTATTATCCAATAACGTGCATCCATCAGTAATCTGTGCACCTGACTTTGTCTTGCATCTGTAAATGATGAACCTCATTTGTCTTGAGTCTGTAAATTGTGCACAAGCTTCTGTCGTAATATATTCACTCTTGATTGCGACAAACAACCAACCATGCTGTACAGAACAGAAAAAAGAATCCAGACACATGGGTTCCACCTGAGATCAATGACACAATTTAAGAGACCACTCAAAATCTGACCATCAGACTTTTTAAACATGAGCCATGCGACAAGATCTCTTTCTAGGAATTGGATCTTTCATTTCAGGCATCATACTTTACACTAGTAATATATATGAAAGTCAATAAGTTGTTTTAGAAAAATGGCACACACATCTGGAACACTCAGACAAGTTTTGCTTGAACATGGCCTAACAACCATTCCCACCATATATGAACAAAACTGGCTCTGCTGTTCAGAGAAGAAACTGAAAATAGGCTTCTTCCAACTGGTTGCTATGGAAGCCATATTGTTTCATGAGAACCATCTAGAATACAATTCTGGTAGAACACGTCCCATGAAAAATTCCCACCCCGTTTGACCAAAAGTGGCTCAATCATTCTGGATACAAAATTTAAAATAAGCTTTCAACCATGCTGCTCAACCAGCAAGACTTTTGATAAAGCATGCCATGTGAAATATTATTACCAACTCTTTCTGCCTGGTTACCATTGGAAGATACAATGCTGCCATGGGTGCCACAAGACATAATTTTGATAGAGCCATGTTCCAAGAATAATTTAACCAAGTTTCATGAAATTGACTTGGTTGTTCTAGAGAAGATTAAAAAAAAGAAAGTTTTCCACTTGGTTACTCAGAAAGCCATACTGTTGAAAGTAGAGTCGACTTGGACATAGTTTTGTTAAAACATGTTTTGCTCCTAAAAAGTTTGATCCAATGTGGTTCAGTCGTTCTAATGAAGTAGGAAAAGCTTTTTCCACATGGATGTCAAGGAAGCCATACCAATCTTGATAGACGATGTCCTACAGAACATTCTTACCAAGTATGACAAAATTGATTCAACTGTTCTGAAAAAGTTAACAAGAGACCATTGAAGGGACTGATGGTTTTTCTGGATGAAAAGAATTTCCAATAATCCAATACAAGACTCTTCGTATGTCCTTTTTTATAACGGTCTTTAGAAACTCCACCACAGCAAACCTGCTAAGAAAAATATTTTGTCACATGTCTGTGTTCACATATATACAAGACACTTGAAAGTGCATAACAAATTCTTTGCCATGGCCTTTTACTCTGAATTACAGGCAGAAAATGTGCGAAGTCATCTCAGACAATGTCATGATATATCCACATACCAAGAATTGTTAAATTTATAAGTAAATTTTTTTTGGCAGGAAACAAAAAAACCCCCCACTAATTATCTAAGTAGCATCATTCAAGGTATACATCCACAAATTAGGTTTGATAAAAAACGTGTTTGTGTACAGTACAGCTAAAGCAAGCTAAAGGATGGCTTTGCATTGGAAAGGAATTTCAAGACGAAAGCAGTGGACATCAAATTACAGAACCATGTATTCACCTGGGTTGATAGTAATAACCAGTTGTGCTCAAGAGTTTTTTTTTTCAGTTACACCTGTGCTCACAAAAATTGTATGATACTGATATGTCTGTCAAAAGAGATTAATGGAAAGAAATGGATGGTTGCTGATTGTGTTGTAACAGCACTGTTAATAAATTATCAGCTGTACCTTCCTGACGAAATGAGAGCTACATGTAAGTGCCTTTCCCATGGACATACTGAGGCAATCTACCCAAGTTGGTCTGAATGGGATCAAACCTGTGCCCCATGCATCACAAGTTCAACACACTACCAAATGAGCAACTTCAAATCAAGGAAAGCAGTTAAAAGAAGGAGGATAGTTTTCAATACTGATTTAATGCTCCAAAGTGAAAAGTAAAATCAAATCTGCAGTAAAGGTGCAATACAAAGCTGATTATGACTGCAAGATATATATATATATATATATATATATATACACACACACACACACACACACATGACTACTGTCATGAATAGCATCATTAATCAAGCTTTAACTGTTACAAAATCTTATGTATTAGTGTTGGGAACACTGCAGACGACACTGCATGCTATAATTTTTTGATGCTCTTAAACAGAGCAACTTGGTGAATGGATGAATCCAACAATAATGGGCCAAAACTATACATCAAATGTCACCTAGAGATGACATACCCCTTGTACATCAATTATGTACTGAAAGTACTCTATGGTCCAGTACTCTCAATTTGTATACCACTTTGATCAGGTGTACTAAATTTCAGAGATACCTTGAACAGATTTACAGTACTGCACAAGAACTGAAGTGTGGACAATGGATGGAGGGGTAAACATACTGATGAAAACATCAGAAGTACTTAAACTAAAGAAATGCAAACAGCAAAAATGTTTGTCTATAACAACAGTCTAATACGAGTGCCAAATTTCATCAAAATGTCTTAAATGTTTATGGACTTTAGCCCTGGAAATGAAATTGTCGATAATGGATTGGGAGACAAAAATTTACAAATATGAAGCTGTAAAAATCAATGTGAATAGCAAAGTGTGGATAATGAATTGAGGGATCAACAGAATAAGGGAGGAAAACAGATAAATACAGAACCTAGAGATGTGAATAGCAAAAGCAAAAGACACACCAGTACCACTAATCTCATGAGTGCCAAGATTCATTGAGACGTTAAACTCTCAAGAGTTATCCTCTGGAAGTGAAAGTTTGGAATGAATGGATGGATGGTCTTTCTCCCTCTCCCTCACACACACATTGAAAAACTGAAAAATTGTGAATATCAAAAGGCACATCTGGACCACAAGTCCAATATAGGCACAAAGTTTCCCAGTGATACCTTGCATTTGCTAATTATGCTCTGAAAACAAAAATATTTATGGACAGGCAGGTAAAGAAACTGACAGCAATAGCTGTTGTACCATGTAATGAGAATGATGCAAAATACAGGCTACCAAATTCATGGAAAAGTTCAAAAACATTAAACTGCACAAGAAATCTGCTTCAAGTCCGATTAATTGTAATGCAATGGTAATATATCCAAGTTTAACATGTGTTCCTTTAAGAGGCTCGTGCTCTAATGGTTGAAAAGAATTTCCAGTAATTGAAGACCATTTGTTCCATTTAATTGCCAAGTATTCTGACCATTTCTGATATTCTTCAGCAATAGGAAGCACATATAGGACATCAGTATGGCACCATTTTCCTTTACAACCAACAAGGCATCATTAGTAGTCTTTTGGTGGAAACCCCCTGTTAATATACCATTCCAAATTTGGAAAACCCAAAGGTAACTTCATATTTCATTCAGGAGGCATAGCAATATAAAGATTTTCCAGTGCCACTACTGCAGCCCTATCAAGCATTATATCAGCAGCATTTTCAATTAGGACCAACTCGACTTCACAAGTTCTTTAGTAAACACCCCATAGTGATATGACTTTCCAATCAGCAGAAGCTGTAACATTTTCAAGATGGCCACTGTGGTGACCATATTGGACATCAAACTGGTACTATTTTCATTTATGACCAACTAGATTTCACAACAATTCTTCGGTGAAAACATAATGTAATTAAGACTTCCATTTATGAATAGTAATAAAAAATTTTCAAGACAGCTATTGTGGTTATCACACTGGACATCACATCAGCACAATTTTTATTTAGGACCAACTGGATATCTCAAGTCTTTCAGTAAAAAAACTCATGCTGATATGACCATCCAATCAGAAGTAGTGACAAAATTTTCAAGATGGCTATTGTGGCAGACATATTGGACATCAAATCAACACAATTTTTTTTATGATCAACTATACATATGAAATATTTTAGTGAAAAACATGTTATTACCATCCCTTCAGAAGGAGTAGCAATAACAACATTTTCAAGATGGCAACTGTAGTGACCGTATTGGATGTTCAAGTGGCACCAAAACATAGAAGAGGGGCAGATCACATCTTGTTCTATCTCAAAGCCTCATTACCAGGGAAAAACTTCTGCACTAGCTCTCAAACCATCACCGAGCATGGAAGCATCTGACGATCCAAATGACTGGGCCTCTTAAAGCCTTCCCAGATGAGAGAGAATCATAAGTGTCCTGAGCCCTTGAATGTTTTGGGCATAGGGTTTGGGTGTAGGAGTATATGGAGACTTGTGAAAAAGTGGTCTTGTAAACATGATCTGACCAACAATACTCTGCCAAAATCATTCTGCCCTAGAGAGTGAGGGCTCTGCTTATCAAAAGTCCATACTATCATCTCCTCCATCTGACCTTAGCTTTAGGATGGAGCAGAGTACCCTAATGGCAGGCAAGGACCTTCCACAACTGGCTTTTATTAAAAAAATTCATTAGAGTTCACCAAAATTGAGACATCAGTGTTGTTCTGAACATGCTTCCAAAGCAAGACAGGACTGTCCACCCTGGTGTCTGTTTCTGGAGAGACAGATACTGAAATGGAGCTTTCGTTGTCCTTTAACTGCTCACAATTATACAATGACTAATAATCTTCCCTCTTTGGTGAACCTGATTAATGATTCCTTCTGTAAGAGAGTTATAGTCTGCCTGCCTCCTCTTTGTTGGACAAAGTTTGATGGGACTGAGCAGGTTCTTCTTTCAGTCAATGATCCTGACCTCAGATCTTCTGCCTCCAAAATAAAACAAGGTCATTCACAAATTGAATAACTGTAGATAGTGGACAACTTATGTCATTATGTGGCAAAACAAACCCAACAGATGAACGGGCATCAAAACATTGGTGAACAATATTTTCATGCATAATGGCAACAAGATTCAGCATCTAGGCAAGACTGGACAAGACTGGACAATGTAAATAATGCTGTATTAAATTGTGCTAACAATTCATGGTCTCTGGTGGCAAACCAGACCAGTGTCATTCTTTGTCTAGCAAAAAATATTTTGCAAGTCTCCCAATGCTAGAACCCTGCTCCCCAAATCCAGAGAATTAATATAATATTGAGACAAATAAGAAATTCAACACTGCTAGCTCAAAACCTGTTAGATCTGGCCAACAAAATGAGCAGCAACTGGCAAATTAAAGAATAAACTATGAGCTAATTAAAGAATAAACGACTTCCAATGGGATCTGACAATCCTATTAAGCTTTTCAATAAATCTGGATGTCTGAATATGGATACTGGAGAGGCCCCTTATACCATCCAGTGAAACTTTCATAAGTCCCATACTTTCACCACTTCCGTAAATGTCTAACACCATGAAACAATGGAACTGCTGAGGTTTAAAGGTAAATACTGATGAAATAACAATTCCACTTAAAGAACACTGCCAAAAAAGCTGACTGGCTTCAGAGGACTTTCTTAAAAGAAAACTAGAGTTAATCAAGAAATTTCATATCTACAACTTTTCAAAGCATACTGATTAGACTACTGGCGGAGAGCCATAATAATAAATAACAAAAAGTCTTCACAACTGAATTAATCTGAATACTACATAACCTATGTTTGGGAGGCAGGAGCTTACAGGTCAAAACTCCTCAAAATGATGGCACAGAATGCTGAAAACACATTGTCAAAGGTCTCGTCAGTATACTCCTGCATACAAAATTTGGCTGAAATTTAACTCTTCCCAGAAAGGTTACCTTGTAGAAATATGCTTGTTGACAGATGAATTTGGTCACTATAGGGTTTCTAACTCTGTTATGTTTATCTTTTTGTCAGCAAAATTACAGAGTGTCCAGCAACCCTTTGAGAGAAAGTAGGGATAAAGTAGGGCTATTTAAAAAAAAAAAGGAGTAGGAAATAACTTGGAAATAGTAGTGGAAAAACTAGGGTTATTTTATGAAGAAATTTAGTATGAAATTTATGTAAATTACTGAAAAAATATGACCTTAACTTAACTTACCTTTGCAAACTTGAACAAAAGCATACTCATACTTGCATACAAGTTGCCTCTATAGTCCAGGGTTACCCCATTTTCTTAAAAAGCCAGGTCCACATCACAAAGGCCATTTTCTCATTTTTTTAATTAATCAGCATTTTTTAAAACAAAATCACTGTCAGATGCTATCCTTTTATAAATTCTATTTAGTGCACTAATGCATCAGTCTTTTTAAGCAGCCTTGGAATGAGATAGGGACAAACATAGTTCTAGTTCCTACCACGATCTGCATTTTTGAGGATTTAAAATAACTTTATCTGGAAAAAAATGGAAGAAACATGTGCACTTATTTTATAACTGTAAGAAATCATCCAACTTTATGTAGACCTCTCGGAATAGTGGAAAATGTATTAGAAACAGTTAAAACCACATCACAGGTTCATTATATTTTGATACATACATGCATAGCAAACCAGTCTAAACTGAAGAAAAACACTGTGCAAGATATGAAGAGAAGCAGCTTTATTAATGTGACTCATGCATATAATATGACTGAAAAATGTTAGGAGAGACATTTAGTTAAACTTAAAAACATGTTGCATCAGGAAAAGGACAAATCAACAGCACTTTGCAAATTCTGAATGAAGAATTCGACAGTGATAAAACACAGCAGTAACTATTTGTAGACTTCACGGCCGTTCAGAGAAAGTTGGACATAGACTAGTTCAAGTGAGTGTTATGCGTAAATAATTTATCAGTTTGTTTTGTGTCTGTACTCTTGTACTAACAAAAAAGTTAAGTATTTAACTAATTTGAGACAAGAATTTTAGCTGCAGATCCAGGTAGGAAGCAAAAATAAATGTACATTTTTCATAATGTTTTATTTTTGTAATATGTTATGTAATATACAGATGACTTTTTTATACTCAGAATACGCTTTTTGCCGCTTATATTAGTAAAATTTACACTTACATCTTTCTTGCGGGTTGGCATGTATGAACCTAAAACAAAGTAGTTCAGGTTCATATTTAATCATCTACCTTTGATCACGTACCCAGGTAATCAATCGTTACGATCAGGTACCCGATAAAACTTTTTAAAAATTTTGACAGATTTCCTTTCAACTGTAGACCTGTGCACCCATAGGAACAAGAGTACGGGATAGCAGACTCAATATCTACTTAATTGTAAGAGTTGTTTCCTTTTAATGTTCTTTGAACACTGTACTCTTTTAAAGCCTTAATATTATGTGACAAAAGTCATACATGCCAAATCACCTGAACAACAATTAATCTTTACAGATATTGGTCCAAAACATTGTTAGGTTTCTTTAAAACTAGACAATATCAACAATTCATCACATGATGAGTCATGTAATTTCTCTCTCAACCTGAGAAATGTGGCCATTTTTCATACGTGAATTGATCTGATGCTGATCAGCAACGTCTATGGATCAACCGATTTCAGTCAAAAACTGTGACAAAAAATTTGATAACATCAACGTTGTAAACAGAAGTCAACACCATGCTATACTGGATATGGTAGGTAATCCTGATGTGATATTACTCTAGATTACTTTGTTCCAAATATAAATAAACTGAATAGGAAATTAAGGACAAAGTCAAGTATATTGATAATATGTGTACAAACTCATTTAATTTCAAACTATCTCCCTTCCTTCTCAAATCAGTTGTCTGCCAGGCGCAAATGATATCAGATTAGTCACTAGCGGAATTTGTTGAATGCATGATGACACTACTTTTGGAGAACTAAAGGAATAGAAAAAAAAAAGAAGAAAGAAAACGAACAGAATTATGAGCGACTTTGGGTATGTCAGGTATTTTTTTAAACAAATCATTTCCTTCCTTCCAACTTCAGATTGGAAAAATGGTGAAATTTATTTTTAAAAAACCAGTGGCATTGGGGCTTTAAAGATGATCTATGGCATTTAATGCATCACAAGTGCATTTATGCATAATCTCCAAGTACTGACCCCTAAAAGGCATCTGCACTGAAAAATATGGACATTTGTACCTAAATACAGATAAACCAAGAATGGTAAAAACGGACTACTTGAAAAAGTCAAACAAATGCAGATCTGGATATTCCTTTATTTATCATTTGTGCCAATGGCTCAACATTTTTATTTTTATATAATAAACTGCAGCATCTAGTAATTTAAAAAAAAAAAGATGTGCAGAAATGTGCAGTTCTGTATATAAGAATGACTGGGTAGGCAACTCCACCATTTTGCACTTGATTTAAAAACCTGACTTTATATTCTTCCCTAAAACATTAGGTCCCCAATCCCCTGAATGCAACCCAGAGACCATGAACTAAAATATGTGCATGTCGTCCTCCCACAATTGCATGATAAAAGCGTGGTAAAAATAATTATTTTAAAATGTAACAGTAACTGCAATTTTTGTATGTTTGACTTCTACCCCCTCCCAAGGTCCCCAAATCATACCCCTCTTACAGATGATCCCCACATAAAAGCAACCTATGTACGAAGTTGGGTTAATTTTCCACCTAGCAGTTTTGACCAAGAAAAGGTTACAGACGGACAAATTGACTGACTGATGGAGTGTATCACAATATTCCCGCATGAAAGCAAGGGGAGAAAATATTGTAGCTGGACAAGAAAAAGCTGAATAATAGATTATTTCTAAGATGAATTAATAAAACAAAAAGCACAATTAGAATTATAAAAATCTCCCTCACAATACTACAAAGCCACACTTCAATTAACAAATTATTTACACACATACAGGCTGAAATTTGATAAATGCCATTTAAAACTAAAGCACACAAAACCATACATTTTCATAAAAATATATGTACTTACTCAAGAATACTGATATGACAACTGAGAAGAAAACAAGACAACATATAACAAGTACAAACAGCTTCATTCCAGAGTGAAGTGCATGATATACAATAAGAACATGCGGGTCCAAGATCACTAGCCTGGCTGATATTTGCCTAATAACCAAATGAAAGGTCAGCTGGCCAAAAAATCTGGGTCATCAGGTTGCTTTCTGTTTAAATTTCTTCCAATGCTGTAGATTGTACAGGGGTGCAGAAATCCATTGTACGAGTTGGAAATTTGTTCTTATGGATGAGCAACTTTTGCCAAGTTATTTGTCCATGGAAGTAAATTGTGGTCTGTAACATGAAAGGGCAGTAGTTCCCAATTTGTCTGAATGATGCTTACACAAGCACTGAATGAACATATCTAACGGTGGATTGGCATCATCTGTATAAATCACACCAGGATGTTACCTGTCAAATTCTGTGGAGTTATTTTGGATACAAAATCATTTAAAGGATTTTCAACCCAAATGTCAGCCGTATTTCATAGTGGATCAGCATTTTAAACCCTTTTGGCCTGAACATCATCATTAATATTCAAATTCTGTGTAGAGCTTCTTAAGAACTGAATTGGAAGTTTTTCATTTTTAATTAACTGTGCCCATGTTTGTTCGTTGATTTTGAAAGCACTTCATGGCTGGATTTTTAAAAAAAATTTTTGCTCAAACTCTGTTGAGCCATTTTTTAACAAAAGAACTTGTATAGGTTTTTTTATTTTTTAATAATGGTAGCCATATGGTGATCGTGGATTAGAATTACATATTCAAATTTTAAAGTACTTCATGCCAGAATGCTTTTTGTCAATTATGTCTGGCAGTTCATGTGAGGAAGTTGTTTAAAGGTTTTTTTTTTTAATCTATAGTAATGGTTACCATATTTAACACAGGTCAGCATCATTTCTACAAACTTAAAAGCTCTTCATTCTATGATGCTTTCTTCCAAATGTGGGCAAGTAATTTTTCTTAGGTAATTTAAAATAGTAACTGTTGATGAATGTATAACTGATAACACATGGCAGCTGCAGGGCCATATTACAAGCTTTCTTGGCTTTACATCCTGTCTGTTTACAACCATAATGTATTCAGTAGCAACAAGAGTTGCATAAACAACTGTGCCCAGAGTTAATACTTTGTTTTGGTTTTTTTACTTTTAAAATAAACTGTCAGGTATATTTAAAGTGGTGATTTATTACTTTCAACCTTCATCTTATATTCTGGACTGATACAATTTTTTTCTGGGGTATATTGCTTCTCTGGCTAATCAAACCATAATTAAGATTCTTTGCTGACAGCTCAACAGTTCAAGACAGTCTTTAAAGTAACAATATGCATCTTGCAAATGAACCCCAAGCATTTAGTGCATTTTTTTTTTTTAGCACAGAATAATTAAGATATTTTAGTAGGAAACATTGTAAATACCGCAAGATCAGGAATAAATATGCAATGGGGGAGACGAGAGGGTGGCTGCTGTTCTGAATCATTAATATATTAATCAATAAGACACATTTTTGGCTGAAAACCATTTTGTGGATCAAGGGGTCTCACCATTGATGAATTTGTAAATTATGGTAGATACTAGCCATAATTAAAGATCAAGTCATGTGGTTACTTAGAAATGAATGCTAATTTTTCTCCCTAAATATGAACTAGAAATATGTTCATTGCACATGAGTACAACACCAGTAACCAACTTTATTGGTGAAATAGTCTTCTAATCCTGAAGACTTTTCCTCTCCCAAAATTGCATGTCTTTGCAGTAACGATTTCAAAGAAACCAACACCAGCAAGCTTTTCTAAATTCCATGAAGTGTGAAACACGGGCCACAACTACTTCATTTTGGTGGATTTTTTTACTCCCCAAAATGCATCTATATGTGTCTCTATAGCCAAAACTGACCCAAGGACTTAATCACACACAAATCTTATCCAAGTCACTGGCATGAAATGTAGATCAAAGTGACTGAAAGGAAAGTTTGCGTATTTAGGTGCATTCACATGAAAATCTGCACAACACTGCTTAGCAATGCACAAGAAGCTGATCTGAAAGCAAACTTAACAAAAGTCATCAAGGCATAAAAAATATTTAAACTGAGCTATAATACTCGGCTTGTAAATCGAGTCCAGCTGCAAAATGAACATATCCAGATCTGCAGTCATACTATGCTATATAGTTTGGTTAGTAATACAAACTGAGACCTTGTTCTGCCAGTATATTTATGCAATGGCAGACCAATCTTATTTGTAGTTGTACTTGACTTATAAACGAGTATATATAGTTCTTTTGGCAAAAGGATTCTGCATTCACTAATATGTCTGTATAACGTTGTACAACCCCACAATCAAATATGCACAAAAAACTTACTTGAACACAAAACTTGAAAGGCTGGACAGATTATGGTAATGCAATATACCCCTCCCACATCTGTGATGAAGCACACTATCAGAGGAAAACAACTGACACTCTTTTTCAAAAATTATTTAATACCTTCACTTGAAGCATACAAAATTAAAAAAAGTAAGAAAGCGAAAGATGTTTACATAATAAAGAAAAAATATTGCATAAAGAAAAAGTAACATACCCATCTAACCCTTGTTGTCTGTTTTCTGTATACAAGTCAAAAAGATAAAACTTTGATGCATGATAAGAATGAAGAAATCTATGCAATATTCAAAAATATTAAGAAAAAATACAGAAAAGGTGAATTCATTTATTTTCATCTGAACAAGTTTTGTCTGGATTTCCAAAATCTTACATTTTCATCAGTACTTAACTTCCTGGACTGGGAAAGTAGTCCAACTGATATTCCAAAGGATGATTTTGGTTGGGTCTTAAATTTAATGGTTTATAGTAAGAAATAAATGAAAACTGGTGTCCCAGGAAATAGAAGTGAAAACAAATTATGAGGCAAACAATAAAACCTATCAAGGGAAAGCTACTTTTGGTACCTTTGATAAATAATCAGAGCTCTCTAGATCGAGTCATCACTTCCATAACTGCCAGAATTTTGTTCTGTATTCAGTTTGTGGAGAAAAACCCAGTGCTTCTCGATTTTAAATCAGACTGCTCAAATTCAGCTTGTATTGGACCTTTCAGCCCT
Organism: Megalonaias nervosa; assembly: GCA_016617855.1. Classification (NCBI taxonomy): domain Eukaryota; kingdom Metazoa; phylum Mollusca; class Bivalvia; order Unionida; family Unionidae; genus Megalonaias; species Megalonaias nervosa. The sequence goes on along the minus strand of JAECUM010008170.1, from coordinate 21,224 downwards.
TTCCAATATTTTGTAAGATTTGAATTAGCTGGTCAAATGGTACTGGTAGAGATAACCCCAAGATTCCTAACAGTAACTACTGTGAAAGAAATCCATATATATGCTTGGAAATAAAACAAAACTACACTATATTCCTGCCTTACATATACATCTCTCTATATTCTGAAGATGTAGAGCAACCTGAGAGGTTCTCAAACACTGGTACCCACAGCAATGATGGACCGCAAACTCCACTTAGGTGTGTCTGTAGAAAATTGTTGAACAATCAAGAACATGAACTTTGCTAACCATCCCCCCACAAAAAAAAACAGGATCATCCATTATTGATATTCGAATATGATTACTGTGCTTTTGTTTGCAGAAACTAAATTGTTAAGTACTGATTTTTTAATATTTAGCAGTTTAATGCAAATCATTTTAAAATAGTTAGCTAATGGTACAATCAACATTAAGAAATATCAATAAGTAGTTTGCCGAGAACCTCCATAACCGTTAAGAACTCTGCTGAGACCCTTAGCAATATTCAAATGCTCTGCTAAAAAATATTGTGAGAACCACTGACCAACTGATATGAAACATAGCATAAGAACCACCATACCTATTGATTATTCCAGGTGAATTCTGGATAAATTTCTTTATGAAAACATTTGCACAACTCCTGGCATTATTATATTATGCTTTTAATGACGTGTGGAAGGATGAAAACTACCCCCATTTAAGAACTCAAATTCACTTTTATTGTTATAAATTTTTATAGCATACTCTTGCATGACTGTCTTTATCTCCACAGATCAATTTACTGTCAAATCAGCTCCAGAAGAATTTCTGTTTCAAGTTCATAAACATTATAAAGTCAACATATCTTAGGACTATGGCTGTCAGGCAAATTTACATTACCATTAGAACATGAAATGATTCAATTCACTTCCATACCATAACTGGCAATTTTGTGGTGCCAGAAATGTTAGTTGTTTCATTCAAGATACTGATTGGAGAAGTACAACTGATTTTACTCCCACTAAAACTACATTTTAATAGTAATAATACATTATCCTGACACTATTTCATTGCTCAATTAACCACTCGGGAGGCAGGCTAATGGTCTCAACAAATGACGAAAGATGTAGCAATAGCCCTAACCCTAAACAGTCAAAAGGTTATGATTCTCACAGGAAGCTTCACTCAACTGTTCACTAAGGGGTTTTCATAATGTTCAAAGAACACACAAAAGACTTCTTCAAGGCATGAGTGAGCAATATACAAAGTACCTGACTAGATCTGAAAGAGGATGGTCTGACCCAAAAGTGGAACCCCTAGAAAACATGAAAATAGTCAAAAGGGCTTCCCTATTGCCCTTCATAGTGGATACAGAACATTTCTTTCCTTGACTTGAAAAGAAAAATATTTGCTACTGTGTTTCAAGGAAAGCTAGGATCAATGCATTTCCTGCTGCACCAATTAAAGAAGATTCTCCACTATCCATAGTAAATCCTGAAAGTAGATTGCAATCTCCTGGGTTCGTCTACCAACAGGTTCAGTCAGTCATTGAACCATGACCGTTGCAGCCTCATGGGGGTGGGGGTGTGTTACTAAGATGAGCCAAGTGGTGGAGATCCTGACTTAGAGACATAAAAGAGGAGCTGGTTGTTTAGTCTCATAGCAAACTAGTCCACCGAAGGTATCACTCCACCCTCCAGCTGCAAAAGCAACTCTGCTACCAAATGACCCTTGAGGACCACATGATTCACTCTGGACAATACTCCTCTTGTTCAGAATATGCAGACTCGGTCAGTAATCTCTTCCAAGGCTGCCCATCAGAGGAGGTCCCAGATTTCTGCAGAATCCCTTATGCTTGAGGTATGCAACTAATGACATACCATCTAAAGCAACCACAACACAATGATGCATTTTGGAAGTCATGTCCCTGTAAGATTAAGAGCATGCACACATTTCCAAGTTGTTTATATGACAGGTTACTTCTTTTCAGAACCAAAAATCCCAAAAGAACTAAACCCTCTGAGTTGTTATGGGTTTAACGACATTTCTCAGCATATGACAGGTTATACATGGCAGCCAGTATAAATGGTGAAACCTGGGAAAACTCCCGTAAGACCCAATGACCCAAAAGAAGCTACTGGGAAGCTTTCTCAAATACCCACAATGGCAAAGCCAAGACAAGAACCCATCCAGACAGGTGAGATTGCAGAGGTGATCAGTAACCACTTGGCCACCCTGGGCCCTGGCATCAAGCGAAACCCCATCCTGAATAATCTGATGTGTTGGTGTGCAGAATGAAATGAGTTTCAGGATGTGAACAGAGACTCCATTAAGAAACTCATCACAATTTATCCATAAAGTCCAATGGTGATTAAAGTCTGAACCCTAGGGGGATCCAAACTGATAGACAGTCCTCGTGCAGTCTCCAGAAAACTAAAAGCAAGAACTGGAGAGGCACACATAAAGTCTCCACATGGAAACAGTTGAAAAGCCCTGGAACTTGGTGGATGACCAATGCCTGGTGACCAGCCAGAAAAACCATTTCAGCAATGATGTGCCCATATCAAATTTATCTCACAAAGATTGCTAATCTACCTCTCAGGAAGGTGTGATTTGCTTATCTCAGTGGGATACAAATCTGGAGAGGGAACTATGCTTCTCCAGTGAGAGGTGTGTCTCACTCCTTTGGGAAGGATCAAGGGTCAATCACTCACTGGCATTGATGGCATCGTAACAAGCTACTGGGACCCTTGACTTGAGGCAATCTCTGAAAGACCAAATAACTTGAACCTCTCAGCAACCTGAATTCACTTTTATCATTATATTACTTTTTATAGCATGCTCTTTAATGATTGACTTTGTCAACTTGTTACAAAAGGGTTTTGCCAATTTGTCAAATCAGTTCCCAAAAAATATTTTTCTTTTTTACAAATACAGATACTTTATATTGAAATCAAGCATGGCTTATGCTACCACATCAGTAACAGAACCTGCCAGGTTTACACAAAATTGTAAATGTTTATGTGACTAGTGGAACATGAAATGATTCAATTTAAACACGATTAATTCACTTGCATGCTAGAACTAGCAGTATGTGGCAAATGTGACTTGTTTCATTAAAGAGATTGACAGTAAAAGTTTCATCTTAATTCAGTGCAAAAGTAAATATTTTCCACAATAATTCTGATCTCTTCCACATGATTGATGATCAAAACCCAATACCTTGTCCATAGACCAGTGTCTGGCACCTGGCAAATTTTGTTTGGTGACTGGTGCCCCACCACTGGCGCTTGGTGATTGAATACCAAAAATAGAACATTGGCACCATACACCATACTGTCATTGCCACCTTGTGCCCAACACTCAGTGAATGTCACCTGAGAGATCACCGGATGACAGGTACCTAGTACCCAACCTCTTAAGACATATTACCAGAGTCCAGTGTCCAGTGACCCGGTGCATAATCACTGCACAATGACCAGTCAATGATGCAGACCATTTTGGAGGAGCCTGGCTTTAACAAATGAGAGATCTGTGTGCCGTGATTTAATTTCTGGTTTACACAAGTGAGGTGACTTCACTTTCCATGCTTTAAAAAGGCATGGCTTGCTACTGGGAGCAAGCAACTTCCCTATGCCAGGAAGTACTGATACCTTCTTCCTACCAAGTATCAGACCCACCCACAGCCCCATGAAAGCAGGCAACTTTCTAATACCTGACACCTCTTGATGGCTATACCTGGCTACTTTTCATCAAGTCCCAAACCATGTCAGGCAAATAAATCAAATGAGGCAATCGCCTGTATATAAACACACTGTGCACACTAAACAGCTGATGTACAAGTCCCAAGCTGCCTTTTAATGCCCACATTTAGCAAAACTTTAAAGCATTATTGTAGTCTGAAAGGAATATAATAAATAAAACAATACACCTTAACACAAATGGGTACGAATTACTTACCCTGACACTGGTTACAATTAGAAAGATGAAACACAAGATTAACTGCTTCACAAGCAAAGTGCCCAAAAAACTCAAAATCCACTCAAATTCTTGCAATTCAAAGACTGCTACATTTATGAGAAACTTCAGCAAGACAAAGTGTATTATGGAATACTGAAATGTTGCTCGAATGTTCTTACAATTCCATCAATGAGATTAATGTTATCAAAATTAAAGCAAGAATCAAACTTACCCATCCATACTGAGATGAGTAGAATCTGTCCAGGGAGGTAAATTTTATTAATCAAACTTTTTGCCTGTCAATAGTAAACTGAGCAGAATCTGTCCTGGTTTGTAAATTTCCTTAATGAAACTTACCTAATGATACTGAACTGATCAGATTCTATCTTGGTTGGTAAATTTCTTAAACATCTGTTATACATGTACATGCTTTGCATTTAGACCAAAAGTAACAAAATGTGTACTGTAAGAATACACTGTTAAACAAAAAGTTATGCCCTCCACAACACTTCCCCATAGACATAATGCAGAAACACTGAATTAGATCAAGAATTTACTCTATTCAGTATGCTTGGGATGTGCTAAATTCAGTCCAAAATGTTTAATTTCATTTTACTGGGTCTCTTCTATATGACTCATAGATGCCATGGAGGAAACTTCCTTATATTAAAGAAGAAAGTTACAGGTCAATGGCAAAAGGGTGCAGCTTAGATTAAACCATGCACCACTAGTGACTTTAATGCTGTTATGGGCTGTGTGGTGAGTACGTTTTTACCAGAGACTGCTTAATGTAGCAACTATGCAACTACCTTTTTATAGCATTACAGAATATACAAAACAGTAAAGTTTTCTGCATATTTTGAGCATGCTGAATTTAAAAAAATGAACCCATCTTTTCAAATAAATTCACAAGAAGCATTCAAACACATGCACTATCCAGCATTTTTAATATTGGTCTTTGGTTACTTTTTGAACATTCTTGACCTGATGTAATTTCAAGCTGAAATTTGCCAATTTCTTAACGATGGTCAGGCACAAATATTTTGTGAACATTCTGCTTTATTAAAAAGTTTACTTTTGCCAATGTTCCTGGTTCTTCTGAAGCATTTATGGTCAATTTTACCAAGTGCCCCCAACATCATTTCTGCATGAAACACCATATTTTAAGTTGTACACAAGCTGAAATTATGTTATTCTTAAAATGGAATGTTTTCTACATAATTTGAGAAAATAAGACAGCTTTAAGAATAAAGTTACTTTTGACATGTTTCAGGGTATTTCTGAAGCAGTTCTGTGCTTTTATACCAGGCACGCTCCCAATATTTTTGCATAAAATACCATGTCTTGAGTTATACGCAAATTCAAAATTATGTTACTCTCAAGACCAATAGTGCATATTCATGACAGTGACTTGTACACATATATATATTGATCAGAAATCACAATTTAGCAACTTGCCATTTTAAAATTTAGTTATTATATTTTTGGTCAAATATCGTATCTTTAAAATAAAATCAATAACAAACTCCACCCCCACCCCCCCAAAGAATCAGAGTCGGATTTGAATCATAAAAATCAGTGATCTGTGAGCAGAAAGATAAAAACTGAGTTAGCCTGTTAGGCCTGACTATACAGGCTCAAGGGATGTGGGTCATACGGACAAAATTCTTGACAAATTCCTCCTTCAGCTATTCATATGGCACAGGTTTTCCATTGAATGTTTATTGCAGCAAGTCTGAATTTCTAGAGTGTAAAGTTTGGATGCTGCAACACAAAATTTTGGAAGTCTCAAAATTTGCAATTTTTTAAAATATAATTTTGACCATGTTCATCAAGTTGAGGCAATTGTTAAAATGTTGAATCTGAGGGAGACCAATTGTACCACCAGGCTTAAAATATGCAGTTCAAAGTAGATGTACTTCTTGTAACTTTTCAGCTATGTGTCTTCACAACATTTTTGGTATCTATTATCTCTGAACCTTGAATATACAAGCAAAACATGTTTTATCTCTGAATTTTTGTCAAAAAGAGCAACAACTCATGCCCTGGCACAATCAACAAATGATCTACTTAATATGGTTAACTTACATTTTCCTCTTTCCTTTGTGGCCTCAAGCGGTTCAATATATTTTCAACTGTGTGCTTTCTGCAAAACAAATTAAAAGAAATAATTGTTTACATTTTACTACTTGAAAATTACTTCCTTCATGTCTGACTATATAGAAGCAATTTGAATCTTAGTGATAAATATCAATATCTGATTTTGTGGAATCAAGACTTAACCTCTTACAGAATCATTCAGAGGGGAAATTCAACAGTTGTTGGCCAGACTAAAATATCTGGGTTATAAAAAGAGAAAGCGATGGAGAGACAAACAAATTCAAGACAATGATATGTTAATGCAGTTTTCACACTACTATTGAGGTTTAAATTGGGGGTTTTCAATCAGATGACACAGTTGCTGGTATCAGTTATGGCTTCCTATCATTTCAAAAAGGTTTTAAATGACCGATATATCTTGAGATTTTTTTTATGAATGTCATAACCCCTGAGAACAAGGCCAAGGCATATATTTCAAGCCTATGACAAAAAGCATTGTTGTAAAATAGATGACCCTGACCTCAAGGTCACAAGGTACAGTAAGCACACCACAGAATGTATTGTTTTAGTTTATGATTCATGCAAAGCATGAAAAAACAAGTTCATGAAATATAGGTCATTGAAAAATTCTATAACAAAACATTAATACAAATTTTCTCAAACTGTAACCTTGACCCCAAGACCAGTGAGAAAAACATGCATATCACAAAAGAAACCAAAACCTGAATGAACTAATGACCCCGGTGACACCGGAAAAGGGATTGCCATGTCTCCCTTTCCCCACATACTTGGACTTGACAAAAATTTCTTGGAATTTTAGAATAAGTACAATTACACAACAGTTGTATAGACATTAAAAATGTGATCACTCTGTAGTTCACAACGAAATTAACAAACATTTATCCCACCTCTTAACCAGGATATCATATACAGGTATGTTAAAGAGCATCAGATAAAATCCATCTTTTCCCACCATTATACTTACACAAAATGGAAGTTAACAGCTAAATAGCTCAATCAAAACAAAACAGGGCCAAACTTTTCTATTGAGATTAGACTATTATGCTGTTTTTCCCATCAGCACTTCAATTTGTGATAATCCTTACTTAGAGCTTAATCCACCACCTGGTGGCAATCCTTCCATATCTTGTAGTATATGCATGATATAGGGAAGTTCAGCATCAGCCAATCCAACAGTGTCTAATGTCTCTGAAAGGCAAAAAAAAACCAAGTTTATAATGATGTATGATAAAAAAAAAAAAATAAATAGAAAAAGAATAAAATGACAATATGCATAGTATCTTATTTCAGTCTGCTCAAGTCATCATAACCTAGCCTGAGTAAAGAAGGCCAAGATTAAAAAAATTTGTTTTAAAAAATAAACAATCATAGGTACTCGGTTTCTGGGTTGTCATATTTAAAAACGCATACTCTGGAATGATGCTTCATATGTTGGCAGTCTACAGTAGATACAATTTTAAAAATGTTACATCAAGAAAGACTTTCTTTGATTATTGAAGTTAAAAGTATGCTTGGGAAATTTTGTTTGGGATGACTTGTAAGGGGCCCGGATTGTCATTCTTGTAGATACTAAAAAAAGAAGGAAAGAAATTAGTTTTACATTGCCTCAAAAACTACATTTTAACATCAGTAATACAATACCTGCTGCTATTGCATAAATCATTGTGAGAGGTTGATGATCCCTCAAATTGCAGCTAAAAAAAAAATAAACACAAGGAATACTCACCCTTACTGAGGAGTTAAGAGACTACTGCATGATGGAATCCACCTAGGCCACTTTCCGCGTGATAATAACTGGGCCCAGTGAGAAAATGCTTTCACTTTCTTGGGCCAACAAATAAAGGTAAAAGGAGGAGAAAGTGTGAGACTGCCAAAACAAGGCTTTCATCATATGCACCAAAGATGATTAAGTCTGATAGACCCAGATTGAGGCGTGTGAGTGAGTGTGTGTGTGTGATTTAGATTTTTAACGTAGCTTTTAAAAAACTTTCAGTCATATCGCTACAATGTCTGCAGTGTGACAGTTTACAGTGATGTCTAGCACTGAGGCATCATGCTGCAGACATGTGGTATGATGTCCCACCCAGTCACATTATTCTGACACCAGGCCGACCAGTCCTAACACTAACCTCTTAATGCTGAGCGCCAAGCGAGGCAGCTGTTAGTACCATTTTTGTAAGTCTTTGGTTTGACTCGGCCGGGGTTCGAACCCGCAACCTCCCGCATCCGAGGCGGACGCTCTAACCACTAGGCCACCGGAACGGTTCCAGATTGAGGCAGCAACTGCTCAAACCTCATGGACTTCAATTTTCATGAAATACAGGCCCATATTGGTAAGGTACTTGTAAACTGTCTTGATAGTTAATGCATTCCACCTAGAAATGATGTAAGCTGAGATATGAGTTGAACCTTAAATGAGGAAAAGAGATATCATACTCTTTTGTCTCCTTTAGAGGCTGCCAAATAAAAATGTAAATCCCTAACTGGACATACAGGTTTATCTTGCTCATCCCTAGCACAGATATGGCTGAGACTGGGTATCACAATCAACAGTGGAGCAACTAATGGAAGCTGTTAATATGCTAAAACACCTGATTAGCATAGGATAGAAACTATCTCAGAATTCCCACTGGACCTGATGTAACCCTGTTAGAAGGATAGGGCATGAAGCCTACTATTTCATCTTGTAAATGCCAAGGTGAGTAGCAAAAACCAAAGTTACACAGGACAGAGCATTATAAATAGAACACCTGTTACCTATTTGACTACATACACATAAGCCTGTCTGTTAACTGTTAAGGAGTGTAATATATGGCACAGTCCTACCCACTTATATCGACATCACTTATGTCGACAAGCCGCCTATTTCGACAAAAAAGCAAAGTCCTGGTCCCTTGGTCTATTATTACTACCAAAATTGTCATGCTTATGTCGACATCGAGATAAAAAATAAACGTACATGTCGACAGAAGCTCTTGGTCCCAGCTTGAAAAAATCCTGTTTTCTAATCATTTATGTCGACAAGCTGCCAGTTCTGACTCATACTTTGTTCAACAATTAGTTGATCTTGCTGCCAGGTTTTAATTTTCCCGCGTAATCATTTATGTCGGCAAGCGGCCAGTTCCGACCTGTACTTTATTCAACAATTAGTTGATCTTGCCGCCAAGATTTAATGTCGTGGTCGGATTAAAAAAACAGGCTTTTGTTTGGGCCTATAAAGTTGGCCTCTCGTGGCGACTTAAATAAAAGCAATGAAATCTGATCGATTCTTGCATTTTCCAAAGTGATCAGTGATTAAAACAAGTTTATTGTGGTGTGAAAGTTTCCTTTTTAACTTTATTTATATTTACGACGGCTACCAACGGCAGAGTAAAACGCAGATTAAATTTATAGTCTCTGGAAACTAAATATCTGGCTGTTAAGGAAGTTGGTGGGGCATCTTGCAAAGATGCCCGTGAAAAATTTTAAATGTATACCACTTGAGCTGACATTGTTACAATATTGAATTGTAAGAATCATTTTCTTTTAATACATCATTAGCATGTGTCAATGTAAACAATATCATGCCTTCATTAATCATATCAGCCGCATATCTCTTGTTTGCTTTTATGTACTTTTCATGATCACTTCTGTAACTAAATACATGTACTGTTTAAACCAACTTGTTGACAGGTTTTCATTTCCCTGTTAATAGCCCCATCCCCTTGGTAGCCTCAAGAAGATGGGAACAGACTGACCAAAATCTAGGCCAATTTAAGTACATGTACTTGAAGCGTGTAAATAACAATGATGCAACCATGCTTATGCCGACATTGAATATTGTAGTGAATGTTTTTCATATCAGGATGTGACCGATGCAATATTTTATTGTGGATTTAATTACACAAAGGTAACCAAAATGTAATTTGTCAATATACAAGTGTATTTCACACTGGTTTTGTCTTCATGTAATCAAAATTTGCATTGTTTGTTTTATCAAAGTGTAAATACTACTCACTGACGACAGGTCACCCCTTACTGACAAATTTAACTTGTATCTTTTATTAGACCCTCCCCCCAACACTTATCTCGACATCCGCCTATGTTGACAATATTTCCTCGGGCCCGAGGATGTCGACATAATCGGGTAGGACTGTATGTTTAGCATCAATTTTAACCATTTTATATTTTTGGTACACATCTATTATGTATACAAAGATTTAAGAGTAAAATCTGATCATTATAGCTGTATAATTATTTTTCAAGGAAAAATTTTTTATGTGATTTAAAATCTTGTACTTGTAGTACTTGTTCACTGTCAAGCCAATGAAGCCATGTGACCAACCATAGCTGCCATTTCTCATACTCGAAATTTACAAGTTCTCTGTCTACATCTACATCACTAAAACATCTGAATTCGATAATTTATCAAAACTATCAGAGCCTTTACCAAAGTTATTGAAGCTTTCTAAATATTATTTCTAACTGTGCAAACTCAAGAATGTACTGAACAAAATTTGCAGCCGCTATTTTAGAGAGTGGAGAATCTGACCCCGTTACTTTAAATAGCAGATTACGACTAGAATTTAAACAGCGACCACATGATCTGATGTAATGGTCATTTACATCGATGAATGCAGTATCTAACTGAGGGTTTTCCCCTAAGGTGGCACTATGAAAACCAGCTCAAAATGGCTGATGTTTACAGCAGGCATCGAAAGGCACTTGCATGAGAATGGTGTAGAGGCGTCCAAAGGCACTTGCATGAGGTAAAGGGTTAATAGCAGGAACAAAGTACTGCTTCTTTAAAAAGAAAGACCTTGTGCCAAGACAGGAGGTCACTCCTCTGAGGTAAGATCCTGGGATGGTCCACAACAGATCAAGAAGATCATGGAACCATGATCACTGAGGCCACAGTGGAGATGAGAAGTAGATTTTGGGCAGAACATGTGGGATCATCATGAAAAGTGGGAAGATGTAAGCATACAGACAATTCCAATGTTGGCTGAAAGTGTCCACTGCCCAGGCCCTCTGGTCGGAGACTGGCGAAAAGGAAAAGGGGAGCTTGTTGTTTAGCTTGATCATGAACAAGTGTAAGAGAGGAGTCCCCCAAAGTAGGAACAGGGAGTTTGCTATGAATGGTAGAGTAACCATTCGGTGAAGACTATATTCCCTTTCTTTGAAAGACTATCACCCAAAATATTCTTTCTGCCCCACAATGCGGTAAAGTAAGAGGTCAATTCCTCATGAAGTTGCCATGCGAAGGAGGTTCCACTACTCCAAGCAGAGAAAAGGTGCATGGCTGCCTCCTTATCTATTGCATACACTACCACCAACATGTTGTCAAAGAGACCATCACATAGCGACATCTTTTTTGGTGGACTGGCTTAGAACACTACCTTCATTTCCAAATTGTTGATGTAGAGGGTAAGTTCTTGCTGGAACCATTAACCGTGAAGAAACAGTCCTTCCAGCTCTAGAATGCCCCACCCAGGTACAAGTAAGTATTTTGGGGGGAGGCATTGGGACTCCAGTCCAAAAGCAATCTGGATTTGTCCACAAGATCAGATGATAATGGAAATCCCGACCAATAGATTTCAGAATTCAAGGGTCTGTGTTCTTTCCATGCCACCAGGAGAAACTAGGACACAAGTGCAGTCTGCTTGGGGGATCAGGTTCACAGTGCAGTTCAGGTCCAAAACAGAAAAAGAAAAAGATGTGCTGAACACATGGTCTTTACTCTAGATGCCTCCAACAGGGACATAACCTTGTCTAATCTATCCTGAGGGACACGGACTAATCATCTGTTTGTGAAAAAATTCATCTCAATGTAGACATAATCACGAGATGGCGTGAGCTCTGATCTAAGTTTGACAGATGGTCAAGCCTGATCACTATGAACCAATAGTCAGACAGATCTATTACGAACAACTCTAGACAACCACTGTGGATCAACCAATCAGTGAAATATTGTAAGGACTGGGATATCCAGTAACCTTAAATGGGCTGCAACTGCTCTCATGGCTCTGGTAAAAAACTCTGGGTGCAAAGGCTAGGCCAAACAACAGAGCTTGAAACTGGACGACCATCCTATCTATGCAAAACTGGAGGTACTTGGGCAACTCAAGTCAGCTGACTGATTTTAAAATATTTAAGAAAAAGATGCATAAATATACCAATCTCCCACTTTGGCCACATGATGGAGACAAATCTAGAGTAAAAAAGAAAAGTGTGTAACTACTTGGAAAATATTGCAATCAAACTGATTGGTCAGCATGTATATTACCTGATGATGAGCTTATTATAAAGCAAGTTTCATATCAATCCACTAAAAACTTGAGGAGCAGTGGCAATCATTCGTATGCAGCTGTAAGTCAAAATTGCAACAAATCTCGCTCATTATTCGATGATGACCACAATATATACCACTGGGTGTGGTTTTCAGCATGATGGGAATTGTATGGTGTGCTGCTCTGTTGATGACCTTTGCTACTTTGCATCACAATTCCTATGCTTAGGGCTATTCCATTTAAACATACCACTACCCCACAGATGGCAAAATAAAACACTTCCATGCATGGTCATCAATAAACAATAATCTCTTCTGTGCCATGTCATATCAAAAGAAAAAAATGCTTCTATCGGTGGTGCCTATTTTATTTTAATATTATGTATCTGTCATGCCACCATTGTTTTTGTTTCCTCTTCTGTCCCAGCCCCCTTTTTAACAAAAATAACGTCATTGCAGATTACTTATCATAATTCACAGAATTTCAGGGAAAAGAAAAACTCAACTGTAACGAAAACACGGAAACATTTAGAAGTGGGTCTCTGGAAGTTTTCGGATTTAGCCATATATGGTATGGATGCTGCAGCCGAAAATTTAGAACATGACAACAAAGGTGACAGAAAGATAACAAAGCATGTGGTCCATCGAAAATGTGGGGATATGGCTGACTTCGGTCGGCCTGGAGTCAGCTGTGGCAACTTTTAGAGGTGAGAACTTGACCACAGACAGACACAAGGTTGAGACATTCTTCAGCCTCAGAATGAAGTTTGAAAATCATTTGAAACTCCACAAACTTAGAAAAAGTCCCCATCTCTTAACTTCCATTTGATTGGTTAGAATTATTTTTATGACATGCACGTTTCCGAAGAAAAAAACCCACGACCTTGAAATAAACCGGATTATGCACTTTCTAATGTGACTTCACGTGACCTTTTAAGTTAAACTGCGCATAGCACAATAAATTTGGTACCAGTGTTTAGCTCAGGCATTTGACTTTGTATGCATTCTAAAACTTTTTTGTACTATTACACATTTCTGGAATGCCAGGCCATTTTCCCACGCTACATGGCCATGATCGCGCGCAATTAATATGCAAGTGCAATGCACAGAATGGAAAGCTGTCTTCTCATTGGTTAACCGAAAATGGGGTATAGAACCTAGGGATAAACCGATTTTCAGTTGACTAAAAACGGGGAGAGTATTCCATTCGGTGCTTTACACTGGCATATTAAATTGGCGCGATCATGGTCATGTCAAGCGATAGCGTGGGAAAAGGGTCTGGCATTCTGTAAATGTATAAATGCTACGTAAAAGTTTTAGTAGGCGTATGAAGTCGAATGCCTGAGCTAAACATTGGTATCAGATTTATTATGCTATGCCCAGCTTAGATTAAAATATCAGCACTGATTCTTCAATAGGTAGCATGAGAAGGCAGAGAAGTGTCGTCCCTTGTAGTATTTTATAGTGCACATATGACTGATAATTAAAATGTAAGCAACTAAGAGAGCCTCTGTGAGTCTTGGTTGAATGTACACGATTCGGTCATACCAATCCTAACTACTCGACTATCTCCATATCAACTAGGGAAAATTGTCAATGTGATCCAAATGGTTGCATTACATGGCTTAACAGAAGTCAGGCGTGTGTACATTTTTCACTTACGAGTTTATTAATATTTACGACTGTGTGCCCATTTATCTGTTGATTGGTACTGTCCCCAAGTGCTCGACGCGAGCTTGATGTTGAGAAAAAAAAAATAATCTGAAGGAAACAATCATACAGAGTGACAAAAATACCTCAGATTACCCCCATGAGCCGTTCTGACAGTATAATAGACAGGGTCCTATGTCAGAATGGGTCATGGGGGTAATCTGAGGTATTGTCACTGGATGATTTTTTTCCTGCATATTATTTTTTTTTTTTTCAACATCAAGCTCGCGTCGAGCACCTGTGGTACTGTCTACTGGCTCACAGTTTTTTTTGTTTAGTCACTTTACTAAAAGCCTTGACCGGTACATATTTAAAATTTCTGTCCATTAGTACAGAATGAAAAAATGTAGATACAAATGGAATCTTGCTGTTTCTGTACTGGTATATGCTGTTTTCTTTGCCCAATCATTCATATTGACCAGGGATCAAATGGGTGGGATATAAAATTAACTGGCTTGTGCCTCTAGGTGTTACTACGCCCAAATTTGTCTGTCTGTTAAGTTACTTTATTAAAAACCTCATCTGTCACCATGGAAATGGGTTACTGATGCATATTTATACAACTACTTCTGGGGCTATTTAAAAAATTCTGTCCTCTCCAGAGTTCGTGAACAGCAACCAAATGTAATTGACTTTGGGTGTATCTGCCATTTGGCCAGTACCTGTACACAGTATGGTTTGAAGAAATTGGCTGTCCCAGTTGAAGAACTTCTGGTCGACACCTACTATCACTTCACTTACAGTTCCAAGCGTAAAGAGGTGTATAAAGAATTCCTAGAGTTTACCAACACTGAGGAATACAAACTGGTCAAGCATTGTAGCACAAGGTGGCTGTCACTCCAGAAATGCATTGCACGCTTCCTTCAACAGTGGCCAGCTCTTCAGTCATATTTCCAGAGCCATGAAGATGCTGAGAAGACGGGGAGTAGAGTGAACAGATTTGTGGAGAACCTTAAAAAACCCAATGATGAAACTGACACACCACTTTCTTCTATACATCATGGAACCACTGAATGACTTTAACACCATGTTCCAGGCTGGTGATACTATGGTGGAATACCTCCATGTGGAGATGGAACAAATTCTACGGAAATTCATGGGAAAGTTTGCGAAGACGAGTGTTATCACTGCATCAGCCAGCATTACGGAGGTCAACTTTATGTCACCAGAAAACCAGCATGACAACTCTGTTAGCAGTGGGTATGGAAACCAGACGTTTCGTTCACAACAACCCAGACGACATTTCTCCAACCCAGCTGAGCTCCTTTAGGAGTGTGAGGTCCTTCTATGAGGAAGTTACAGCAAAGATGCTAGCCAAGTTTCCATTTAATGACCAGACCCTGAAGGCCCTTGGTTACCTGAATCCTGAGAGGAGATTGGAGATTTCAGTAGAAGCTGTGCTTCAGCTGAGTGACAGACTGGTTACAGCATCTTATAAACACTATTGCAGCACTAGGCTTGTCACACAATAATGCAGACCCTGAGCCCTGTTTCAGCATGTTGAGGAAGATTCAGACAGACCACTGTGGAAATTTATGTGGAAAAACTGTCATCACTAATATCGTGTACAACAAATGCAAAGCGTGACTGTTTTGAGCTCAGACCTTCAAATGATTTGTGTATCGCTGCAAAAGGAGCTTCTATACAATACTGAAAGACAACCAACACATGTTGAAGAAAAAAAAAACTAAGTTTGTTTGAGTGTTTGAGGTTCCAGTGTATCATTAGTTTTTGAACCACAGTGATTCTTGTGAAGATTCTTAAATTATTTTTTGTGAGATTAATAAAATAACATATAACAAAATTAATGAAGTTCAGTAACTATTATTCATTATAGTTATTTTACTTAGTTGTGGTACAATATGCACTTTCGTGCTTCAACTTGTGAGAAAAATAGTCGTTACGCTAATCTCCCTGATTTGGACCCAATCTTCCTGATTTGTTTCCAGAAAACTTGGCATGTATGGACATCATCATATAGTTCTTGGTGATGAAAAGTTAAATGAAACTGAAGAGATTGATTTTTATTCAACAAGTATATTTTTTAAGTTTTTAAAAAAAATAAATGTTGCAGCATTTTAAAAAATCATTCTATACTTGGTTCTTATTAAGCATATTGGCGTGCCCATTTTATCTCACCATCTGAGCTTGTAGTCGATAGATTTCTGTGTAGATATGTTAGGATATTCACTCTGATCGACATGGAATAAACATTTTATTCTGAGTTTAACTAAAAGCAAAACTACAAAGAAAGCTCAAGATAGTGTTAGTTTGGAAAAACTCCATTGAGCATTTCCAAATATTAACCCTTATCCCTTAATCTATGGTATTTCAACAATAAGCAGTTCTTTTTTTAAAATTGGATCAATCTGTTAAAGGCTTATAGTGGCATTTTGGAGAATTTATTGACAGAGTTGCAAACAGTGCATTGATGTGCAAATTGGTCCAGTCTACACTGTTTACAGTAGTCATTGTACTCATTTACAGCAGATAAGGGTTAAGAAAAGATTGACAAGAGAGTTTATCGATACAGCAGCTGCTAAATAAAAAACAGATTTACACTAGTATTTTGAACATTGTCTGATCACATATTCACAGTTACAACTTGTACTTTAAACTAGGGTTAAGAAAAGATTGACAAGAGAGTTTATCGATACAGCAGCTGCTAAATAAAGAACAGATTTACACTAGTATTTTGAACATTGATCACATATTCACAGTTACAACTTGTACTTTAAACTAATTTTCAGTTGTTTTGTGATACTGGATATGAACAAGCTATTAATGATTTCTTACAATGTTGACCTGCACCATACTGATAGTCTGAAAGCTATCTGGAGTGTTGTTAAATATAATTTACATATCTTACACAGAAGTAGTGTTTTGAATGTGTGATTGTGAATTTCAAATAAAATTCTCTATCAGATTTGTTTGTACTGTCATTTCAGAGCAAGAGATAGACGGATTGGCCTTGTATGATAAGAACGATGTGGACTGCCTAAGAAAAGAGGCAGAAAAACCACAAGTGCTGTTGTGTTTAAAACTGCATCTGAATTGAAACATTGAAGAACAGAAAAACGGGGAAATACAAAGGAGCCGATTTGTGTACACAAACAGTTTGAAGAAGAACCAATTTGTTTTGATGATCAGATTGATGTTGATTTAGATGAAACAGTTGATTATGATGGACATGAACAGATTATTCTTGATGAACAGGTCAGTGATGTTGCAAACACGATGTTCTAGACTTGCAGTGTAATGATGTTGTAGACACAATGTAATGATGCTGACACACAGTGTGATGCTGTTGTATACACACTGTCATAGTGGTGCTGACAGTGATGTTATAGACAGTGTCATGATGTACACAAACTATGTCATACTCAAGGTGGCAATGAAATTGAAGACAACCATTGTAATGATGTTGGAAATGTGATGATGTTTACAAACAGTATAAAGATGGTGATAATCAGTGTTATGGTGTTGATGAACAGTGTAAAGATATTGTAAACAAACAGTGTAATGTTGTATTAAAAACATCTACTAGTGTAGACAAACAGGGAAACTGTCTTGTCGATAAACATGACTTTTGATGAGGACAAACTCAATTGTGTTTCAGAACTTTCTAGCACTGAGTTCTTTGAAGATGTAAGCATGTCACATGTATCAAAACAAGTCGGAATTATTCAAAATGGCTTTGTATGCACTGTGAATCTGGATGAAATCCTTGTTCTCAACTCTAAACTGTTACCGCTGATAAAATCAAAGGAACTTATGAAAGGCCAAGGATTTGTTTCAGTCATGACCAAATATGTTAAAACAATAAAAGCTTTTGTTGCAAGCTGGTCAGCATCAATTCCTGGTACATTAATGACTGCAAAAGCAGAAGTTATGAATGCATCACAGTTTAACTGTGGAGTAGGGCAACACTCTGAGGAAGGAAGTAGTGCTTGTATGGATATTACTTTGACATGACGCAGATGTACTTTGCAAAATCATTTCCAGATTTAAAAAATGTCAAAGATGTTCTTCCCACGTTCATGGGTATAATCCAGAAAGTGTGTGACTTGTGGAAAAAAGATGGCATAGGGCCCCCTTAAGTAAATGAAGCAATTACAAAGCTTAAGGTGGATACACTACTTGAGACTGCAGCTGAAACATGGTGGCCAACTACCCCTGGTGCTGTTCCCAAATCTCTTGTTCAGCTTGTTACAGAGTTTTACTTAAACAGCATGAAAAAGAATAAGCATCAGACAATGGTATTCACCTTGAAGCCAAACCACACCTTTGTTGTGCTAATAAATGAAGGGCAATCAGCTCTTGCTAGACTCTCATCTGCACTATTCCGGTGCAAACCATAAGTATCACCAAACACTTGTGAAGCCTGGCAAAGGAGCCACCATTGCCTTTTTGCCATCTGTTACTTCACCACAGTGGTTAGCTGAAGACTACCCTGCTATAATAAACTCCAGTTCATCCTATGGAGAAATTACTCAGTTAATTCCAAAAAACTGAACTATCTACATCAAACACTTTTGGAACACCACAAATTAAACAGTTATAATGGAAATGAACTCCAGTTATTAAAGAGGAAAAACAAAAATTTGAGTTTGGCAAAATCTGAAAAAAAGAGCAAAATGTATAAACAACAGTATGTGGTATAATTTAAATACTTCAGGCAACCACAAAACATGGGAAGAGGCTTTACATCATTTGAAAACTGAAACTAACAATAACAAAAATGCTGTTTCAAGTCGTATTAATTCATTTGGGCTAAGAGAAGTAGCAGATTTTGTAATAGAAAAAGTTAGTCGTTTCTGTCCATGAAGCTTGGGATCTCTATGCTAAGTACTGCAGAAGTGAATACAGTGATTTAAAATGTACACCTCCATCATATGTATGTAAAAGTACTGATGCAAGAGATTCGAAACAATCGACTGCTCAAAGATTGTTTTGATGCATGTTTCTTTGTAATCTACCTCTGACTGTCGTCTACAGAGTAAATTTGGACCACAGGAACACTTAACAAAATGACTCTGGAGATGCTTCATCAGTGAACTTGAATGGCCATCTAAGGATAAATTGGTCAAAGAAGAAACCATGAAACATGTTCAGCATTTCATTAAGCCAGCTCTTGCAACCACACAAAAAGATAGTTTTTAAAATTTGTATTAACTATTATTACTAGTGCTTCCTATCTTTCAAAGCAGAGTGAACTGAAATTTGACAAGAGGACTTTGCAGCACAACATTATCAAGACCTCTGCAAAATTTTTAACTAACTGAAGAGATCACTCAATGTTCAGATACTGCATATCAGGCTAAAAAGTGCAAACTTGAAATGTCAACTAAACTGCCTGGGTCAGGCCGACCATCCATTGTAGAAGAATATCCAGAGCTGACATGTTTGTTATCATTATTTGACAGCACAGGTTTAGGACTTATGTCACACCCAAGATTAAATGTGAGACATTGTTTATTGGAGAAAAGTCTTGGCTTGATATGCCAAGAGCCGTCAGTATTTTGAATAAGGTTTTCAGTATTCCAATAGCCTTATCAACAGCATACACTGAAAACTTCAGATCTAAATCTTTACAGACCAAACGACACCATGAAGTGAAGAGTATTAATCCACGGAAGGCTACTAGATATATCATTGCTCATCCATCAATAAATATTCATTATGCCATGGCAGATTTGCAGTATTCATTCAGATCAATGCAACAATATTGCATCTTAGCAAGAGATGACAAAGCAATGGTGCACACAGATGCTGAAGTCGTCCAACGCCCGTCTAAATCTTGGATCAGAGTACAGTACAGTGATCATGACTGGGAGAAAGATTCAAACAGAGCGCTTTCTATTACCACTTACCAGTTTGTTAAAGTTGCAACAGTTGACTCAGAACTTCATCTGCAGTTAAGAATTGGAACCAATGGCGTCTCAAAAACATCTTTACGTGGAAGTAGGACCTCTTTTGTCAAAATTAATTTCTTTGAACACACAACTGCATTCAGACATATTAATGAAATATTACATCTAATGTCAATGAACAGGTAGAAACACCATTTCATAGATGAACACAATAAGATAGTATCTCAAATTCTAGTCACTGTGAATGGAGGAGGTGATGAAAGACCAAGAAATAAAATAACCCAATTCTGCTCAGTCTTGATTAGGTATCTACTAGACCTTGATAAATATAAATGTCAGAGCTTGGCAGAAGGTGCTTCAAAATACCAGTGTTGAACGAGTACACACCACAGAAAACTGTGCATTAAGCCAGGAAGGTGTGATTTCATCAAAACATGCATATCTAGATGAGTTTGATGATGCTGGAGTGTTTGAAATTTTGAGAAAATATGGAACATGCCAGAAAAGATGCTATACAGCAAATTCAACGTGTCCCATATTCTAAAGACAAATTGGATGCTCATAGTCCACCAGATATGGAAAAATGGGTCTTGAAACAGAATTACGAATGGAAAATAAAGATGTTTTTAGGAAGGGATACTACAGAACATCGACAGTTGAATAACTTTCTTGTAAAACCAAGTGGAGAAATATGGTCAAAACTTTGTAAGATGTATGAACTCGCAGAGGATATAGGAAAAGGTGCTACATTTCTGTACTACTACATGACTGACCCCACATCTTCACTGTTATCTCACTAGTTTTGCAACCTACAGACCAAATGATGAATTCACAATTACCAGATATGAAATTCAACCAATCCTAGACATAAGCCATTTACCTGAATTTCGTTACTTACCATATGAGGAAGCTATAAACATTATTGATGAACTGTCTGTTAAATCTGGTATACCAGAGTTTGTTTCAATTCCTGATTTTTTTTGCCATCTCGAAACATTAAATTTCTTATGAAAATAATCCCGATGAGTTGGAAAACAATATAGAAACTGTGAGTTACTTGATAGGCACAAGTGTGTTGGACACTGAACAATATATTTTGAAGATAAAGGAGAAAGAAAAAAGAAATCTGGAGCATAAGAAGATTATTTATAGCTTTAAGGACACGCCTTTACAAAACTGACAGTACCAAAATTATAGTTCTTGTTGCATGATCATTTTCAGCAATGAGTTCATTCATCAAGGACAAGAAAAGCAATTTTCTGGCTGCAGTAAGTCAAAAAACAAAAAAAAAAAAA
>JAECUM010008169.1:0-105232 GCA_016617855.1 Megalonaias nervosa | reverse complement strand
TGCCCATCTCAACTGTGATTTCTTCAGCAGAGTTTGGATGCTTGGAATGCACAAACATTAAATGTAAAATATACCTGCTATATGATAATAATGTTTGTATACTTTATAATATGGTTCTAACAGTAATAGCTACAGTTACGGTATTTACCGTATATATTGGGACACTATTTGTTGGGACACCATAAATTAATTTTAAAAGTAATTTTTTTTGTGCACTCTTTGTTCTGGGACACATTGTTTTTTTCGAGTCATAAGTTGTGGGACACCTTTTAAATCATTCAAAAATTACATGTCAGAATATGCACTCCAACTGAAATTTTATTTAAAAAAAATATAAAACTGTGTATTTGAGATAAAACTCTTTAATCCACTGCAGCAGCATCACATCAACACAACCCTTCTCCTGCACACATACGATCCATTCTTTCAGTACATGAATATATTTTTTTTAGCTTTCTCATACCATGAAAAATCGTTAGAGGCAACACATCACCTCAAGTGGAAACTGCAAGGACCAAAGTCAGATTTTTTTCAAATCTGCATGTCTTGCTAATTCTCACACTTTTGACCCTCATCTTATCATCAGTCCATCCAGGAATACAATCAAAGTACACTAGAATTTCATCCATGTTAATGATCATATTGTTGGAAAAATCATCTGCTTCTCTTCTGGCCTTCACAAATTCATCACATGATTTTATTTTCTCCAGATGTTCTGGGCGACGCTGGGTCATGGATGTCTGTGCACAAAGCACTATATTGTGTCACTTTAAAAACAGTTCCATTCTTTCAATTTATTTTCAAAATTCCCATGAATACTGGTGAAAAGGAAGCAGAGTTTGCCTCCATATCTCGGCCCTCTTTGTATATTCATGGAAGCCTATGCTACATGTATGGATTTCGTGGATATTTTTTATTCTTTAATGCTCATGTTGAAAAAAAGGAATAAAAGATAACAATAAAAGGTTAGTTTCTTTCTTTTTATTATCAAATAAGCATTTTATTTATCTATTTTATTGCAATGTTCAGTGGGAGGGGGAGCAGTACAAATTTGTTTCATTTCTTAAGTCTTGGGATATATGACCTAGGTGAAGAAAGTTTCACCATAAGTTCTGGGACAGGAAAAAAAATAATATTATTTTATTGTGCACCAATATATAAGGTAAATATGGTACTCAGAGGGGATCAGCTATTTATTTGGTGGCTATTTTTCAGTGATGTTTTGATATCATTTCCTTGTCACATCATAATTTGTTGTTCAAAATCATAATATTCCTCACAGTAAAATAATGTTCATTAGTACAAAATAATCAGAGATGGAAGTAACTTTTAATATTGTAATATTTTAATGTTATCTTGTAACTTGCATTTATATATAATAAAAATGTTCATTAGGCTGTAGACATTAAATTTCTCACTTAAGAGAAGAGGCAGTCTGTCAGATGAACAGACAGACAAACAGATGAATGATATTGGGAGGCAAATCTTGTCAGGAGCAAATATGAACTTATTTCATTCTTAGTGTATATATTTACCATGACTCTAAAGATCTTTATGTCTGATTTCATTTCATTCTTAGTGTATATATTTACCTTGACTCTAAAGATCTTTATGTCGGATTTCATTTCATTCTTAGTGTATATATTTACCATGACTCTAAAGATCTTTATGTCTGATTTCCAGGCATTGTGCAGAATCACATATCAGAACCCACATGTTTTCCAGGGAGTGATTGACACAGTTGGTCTCTCCACACTTCTCTCGACACTATCATTTGGTATCACTCACATACAGCAATCCATTATCACGATGTTTGGGGCTCTCATAGGCACAGGTGGACATCTTAATAGGCTAATGCAAGACAAGGTATATTTAATGCAAGACAAGGTATATTTAATGCAAAACACGGAATATATCATTATTAAATTCATGATTTGGCATATGACTACAATTGTTTTGCTTTAAATTTCTTTTCTTTCTTGTTGAAGATTCTTTAAGATAAAATGTCACATGGGGTAGAACCATTACCATTTGCAAAGATTTTTAAAATTAGCACTAAGATAAAGCAAAAGACCATTATTGTTTGGACAAGCTTACAGTCATGGAAAAGTGTTATAATATTCTTACATCTTTGGTGCAGATAATATTTGTTGTGCAATTATGAATGAGCACCCTTTTTAGCATGATCTGTATTTGCATGAAATGATCTCTGAAGTATAGAAAAGTGAATAATGTCAAAGTCAGATTTTGTATTAGTTCCTGTGATATTCTGAAATTAATCTGCAGGTACAGACCCCTACCCTGACTAATAATTTCTCTCACTTCATCATGCGACCTGGGTAGCAAAACAGTAATTTGCTTGCTTTGTACATCTTTGTTCTTGAGTTTGATCTCTGGTTCCAACTTGTTCAAGGATAGTTGTTTCCCTGGGTTACCTGGTGTCCTGCACATAAAAGACCCCATTTATTATTTCACCTGGTGTCCTGCACATCAAAGACCCCATTAATATGTCACCTGGTGTCCTGCACATCAAAGACCCCATTAATTATGCTGATGCCCATGCCATTGGGAGGTTGTTGTATCAGTTGTTAGAACTTATATTGTATCTTATGGAAAGCAGATAAAACTGATTGGAGTAGCTTTTCAAAAAGAAAGAGTGGAAGCTATGATAACTTGGTTGGTAGAGTGTTTGACTTGTAATCCAGTGGTCACAAGTTTGATACCTGCCTAGGTCAGCTTGGGTCAGCTGCCTCTGTGTGTCCTGTGGAAAGACACCTAGCTCCCATTTCTTCAGCATATTGTCAATAATGTTTTAAAAGTGCCATTAAAACCCCACAAATACATAAACAATTGTAAAGAAAGAACATTTAGTAACTCTTGTTTTTGACTTAGAGAAATCATTTGATACTAATGGAAATGAAACATCACGAATGACCTATTCAACTCAGATTGAAATTTCAGAGTTAAGGTCTGAAAGTGGTCATTAGAATACAAGTACACCTCAGGGCAGCATATTGTCAAACACCCTATTCGACATAAAACTTAACAGCATATTGTCAGACACCCTATTACAGTAGTCCCCTTCTTACACATCCTGCATCAGGAAAGTGGCCATATGAGACGGGTGGCCCTTCCAGAGGGGAACTATATTTGTGAAAAGAGTATGTGTGTGTATGTAGCAAGAAAGCTAAATGTAATTTCAAAGCATTTAGTGTCTTCATTTAATAGTAACATGAATTATTAAAAAGTTCCTGTCTTAAGAATAGTCTTATTTCAAGTTAACATACATTAATAGTTCTTATTCTTAAGGATGAAATGCAAGTGGAGTATTGTTGCCTTGCAAAACTATTCAAAAACATCATTTAAATCTTGCTGCATACATTGCTTGGCATTTAGAATTTTCTTTCCATTTACTCCATTTTCCCACTGCTGGAGAATATTCTCCTTCTCTGTTACAGTATTGTTTATTTGAATCTTCCCAACATAAATTTTTTGGCAAGAACTCTTGAACTCTCCCCATTTTCATCAAGTTGAATAACTTTTACTTTCTCGTTTAAAGTATTAATTCTCCATTTACATGAGGACATGTTCAAAGTTTGTAATGATTTATTCTTATGTAGTTTAATTATGTAGACAAAACTTTTTTAGAGTAGACGAAATGCCTTGTTTATAAAGGAAGTGATACATATACTGTCACATAATTTTTTGGTCTTAGTCTGGTACCCTGGTTTGTTCAATGTTAATTTCTTTCTGTTAATCCACAAAATCTATATTTAGCCTTTGCTGACCATGATATGATCTTGACAGTTATGTCCAGTCATAATCATCAAAGAGAAGAACTCAACTGCTTTATCAAAGCCCAAAACAGTATCACAACATCGTTGACTCCATTTCCTGTAAATGTTGGCATTAATAGACAATTATGCAATATTCACCTTGTTGGTACATATACTTCAGGCAACAATTCTTTCAATAACAAAAACTTGACATTAGGAAACAGACATCTGTAGAGATAATCGCATTACTTATCACATGAAATAGATTGTGTACATCGATATTGGGTGTAGCCAGGGGAGGTTGGGAAACAGTTAATCTAAAACTGTATAGGAATGATGCAGATTCTGATCTTTGACTGACTGGAGTCTATGGGTATGTTTTGACTCCATATTTATCAAACTTACCAAATTCAATATTTAGTTCTCTTTGGTGAAGAAACTAGTTTACATATAAGAGATTTAAAAACTGATTTATTCAGTTGAATAGAAAGTATGATGGAATAAAAGAGAATCAAAATTTGAATTTGGGTGTGCACTCAGGCTGAGAAGTTTATGTGGCCTATATAGGGTTCATAAAATCTATCATTCTCATATGTAACTACTACTATTCAGTTTACTACTTTTCGTTAAAAAGTTTAATAATGGCCAAACCTGAAAAGTCTTTAGATCTTGAAATTTGTGACCATTTTGTTTTTTTAACCTATGGTGTTAATTTTACAAAGTATGTTGATTCTTTGTTTCAGGATTTATTACAGAAGATAATACGGTTACTTGAAAGTCCATCTACAGTCATAAGGGCCAAGGGATTTGTAGTTCTGCATGAGATCATCAAAAACAACCATGAAATGTTACTCAGCAGCTGTCAGCTTAGGTAGGTTACATGTGCTGCTTACCAGAGCTGTAGATAAGGTGCATAATTTTAGGCAAAAAACTTTATTCAAAATGCTTAAAGAATTACATAGAATAATTTGATTTTAAGTTTTTAATGCAACATTGTCAGGATATTTTTCCTTTTTTAAGAATGGTCAATGCTTCTTCATCAAACTTTTTATGTAGTCAGCATATTTTCCTGCTATAAGGATGGTCAGAGCTTCTTTCAGATGTTGTCAACATATTTTTCCTGCTGTAAAGATGGTCAGAGCTTCTTTCAAATGTTGTCAGCTTATTTTTCCATCCGTAAGCGCAGTCTAGTTCTTCATTAAAACACATTACCCAATAATCACATAACTTGCAAATCCAGCAAGCAAAGTACTTACAGTTGTCTCCCCTGAAATCAGACATGGGTGATCATGCATTATACAGAAGTATTATTGGCAAATCCTGTCCATTCTGCAGCTAGTTTTTTTTTTAAACACCTGTTACAGATGTATTATGAATCAAGTCAAAATGATGAATTTGGAGAAAGCTAGGCTTTTGTAGTTGGTGTCCTGATCTCTAGATAGGCATCATATTTGTATACCTTACACACCGAAATTGACTGAAGTTGACAGCTTTTTTCTCCAGCTTTAAGTACAATCCATGTTGTGTGACTACTATAAACTTTGCTCTAAGCTCAAGACTCTATGCTGTTTGAAATGATACTGTGAGAACATTAACTCAGATGGTGCAGTGTAATTAAATGCACCCAAGCATGTCATGGTTACAAGTCACATTCATAATGCTGCATCAGATTGGTATCTTTAATATGTTAACCAATCAGCTTTTGCGTATCTTCATCGTTTTTCAATATTCATACTTAAGTAAAAGTGATGGACAAAGGCATGTATAGTCTGAGTTGTCAAACATGAACAAAAAGAGCCCTTCAAAGTTTCAGAACTGGCTACACCCAAGAATGACTCTGTATTATAGCAATTTCCAATATCCTATCCCAACATTTTTCCCACTTGAGTATCGACTTCAAAAGCTCATGTAAACTTTGTCTGTATCCCTCAAAAATATGCCTTGGCAAACCTCTCAAAAGTCTCTACTAACCTCTCAAAGAACTGCATTTCAGACCATGACCTTCTTTGCCTATTGCTTTTCATTAGTGCAGCAAGAGATTTCATCATCTTGGGTTGCTTGTTTATGGGACCAATGAAAATGAATTTCTTTTTGTTCCAGTGGTTTCTGAAGATTTGCCTGTAAGATCTAGCAGCTTACAGGAGTACCTCTGATATTTTAAGCTGCCCATATTTTTCATGCACAATGCCTGCATTATCAGGCTGTTTGTTAGGTAGCTGTTATGTGTCTAGACTTGTACAAAAGTAACAAGAAAAGAGTGAAGCCAACAAGCTTTGTAAAATTTAACAAAATAATTTATTTCACTAGAAAAACAAGATAAAAAAGAGAAAAGGACTTATGGTTTATAAATCAAATCGAAAATTAATCCAAGAATTAAAAATTATAAGTCCTATCAATAAAAAGTCCTAAATGAATCACAGTTTGAATCCCGACGAAATTCCAAGATGGAAGGCGATGATGTCTTCAGTAACCTTCAAAGTGTTGCCATGTCAACAGTTCTTTGTTGAATCACAAAGAAATAATATTCCAGTTTAGAATTCCGAATAATTTTCAATAAATATCTTTGTTCAAGAATTCTGTAAAGGGGCACTTATATATATATTTCTCCAGGTAAAAGAATCATTAATTCCAGAAAATAAAAACTCAACTCAAACTGGTCACAACAAAACACCTTTGGGCTTCAAAGGTTTAAAGCACAACTGAATTGATTCTTATGATAACATGAGTTATAAGCCTGACTAAAATGCAAAACAGATTCCCGGATGGGGTCACATGACCACCTTCTAGAAAATCGTGGAAAATTTTTCACATGTCTAGAGTCACATACTACAGTATAGCCTTAGCTAAAATCAATGATTTTTACTCTAGAAATGAATAATAAAAAAAAGTTGTTTATTCCAAACTTGACACTGGTTCTGAATCTAGGTCAGCAAAAGATACAATGTTTCAAACTACTGGCTGTTTATCAGGTTAAACAGAACTGAATTGAATTTCTAAAACAAAAATCAAATCCAGTAGACAAAATTATCGTTACAATAACATGTAATGGAATAAAATAAAAATATAAAATTTGAAACTAACACACACGTAATTAAATTACATATACATAACATAGTATTTTCTAAAAGCTGCATCCAGTAAACAAAACACATAAACATGAAAAAGACAAAAGCCTGCTAGCAAGTTTAACAATCAGCACATATAGAAAGGAATATTCAAATTCTTGGGGAAAACAGGAAAGGCAACAATTTGTTTATTGGTGGGAAATTCAAAATAAACCCAAGGATTATGTCAAGTTGGGAGAATAAGCAAGAAGCCTTTGAGTTCCATGAGGTTGAAGACTGAAGTTTCAGAAACTGTACTGGAGGTAATAAGAATCTAAGTATACAGTTAAACCTATCACTAGAGGCCATTTATAAGAAATGACAAAACTGGCTTTCATGCTTGGGTGACCTCTGTATATAGGTTCATCTTTTAAAATTGATTTTTGAATAAATGTCATGCACTGATTATCATTATTGCTATTATTCTTATTATTTTTTTGTAATCGAGAATGTTTTATGTGCACAAAATCATAAATTATGCATACATGTTGTTCTCTTTCAAGTTCTACATAAGATTTTTGTATTGTGCTAACTTTAATCCATCCCATAAATTAAATCAACACGGTCTTAAAATAATCATCGACCTTAGTTCGAATTAAATCAACACTGTCTTAAACTAATCACCGATCTTAGTTTGAATTAAGTCAACTCTGTCTTAAAGTAATCACTGATCTTAGTTTGAATTAAATCAACACTGTCTTAAAGTAATCACCAATCTTAGTTTGAATTAAATCAACACTGTCTTAAAGTAATCACCAATCTTAGTTTGAATTAAATCAACACTGTCTTAAAGTAATCACCGATCTTAGTTTGAATTAAATCAACACTGTCTTAAAGTAATCACTGATTTTAGTTTGAATTAAATCAACACTGTCTTAACGTAATCACCGATCTTAGTTCACCCATGCTTTAAAAGCAATATCTGGATTAACTAGTTACTCAACTCACTTAGACCAAAAGAAAATTGGCTTATGTGAGAAGTGTTTGATGAATAGGAAATAAAAAGAAGCCATATTCATTGTGACCCATGAACTGCAACACTGCCTGCCTTTACAGACAAGTTTTAAATATAGAATTAACCCCGACCCTGTTGGAAAGGGAGGTAACTCTTATCTCTTCTCAAAGATGAAATTATTTTCTCAGAGATAGCAAAGAATGCACAGTTTTTGCACATGTAATATAGGGATATAACAGTAGTAAATAATCATTCTATTACATGTACATGTCAGGGACATCTAAATAAATATGTGCATTTAAGAATTAAGCTTGCAATAAATTATGCATAGCAACTGCATCTACAACAAAGAGAATGCCAGCTTAATTTATTCTGACATTCATTGATGCAGGTTGTAATGTCTTTTCTTGATGCATCTTGATGTGTTTATAAGGTGTTTGGCATAAAAATGGAAATGGATGTTATTGCCACTAAGCTGTTTTGTGTAGAAATGAAAATGTTTATTGCCACCAAGATGTTTGGTGTAAAAATGGAAAGAAAATGCACTGGCTGAAATGAAACGAAAAATTCAAGTTAATATTAGCAACATCATATTGGTGGATGACAAGAACTGGTTCAGCAGGATGACAACCTCTGTTTCAGTTAAATTATTTTTAGAAATGGCTTTTATGGCAAGCTATTTATGATCCAGTGATGTAGGCATTAGTTTATTTTAGATAAAGAGGTAAACTAATTTTAATGTGCAAGTATTGAAAATATACTTAATGATTATTTTAAAAAGTGAATACATCTTTTTATTTTATGCTAGGTAGTGAATTACTAGATTTCCCAAGTAAAATAAAAGTGATAATTCCTGGAATTAATTATGGTAAATAATTTTACTGCTGTGTTGATAAGAAGATAACCATGCAATTTGGAGTTATTCTTAGATACATATATGACCGTGTGATAAAATGGCTACTTCATGTTAAAGCTAACTCCAGTTTAAATTCAACAAGACGTGAATAAATATTTTTCTTTCATAATTTATTTTCTGTTTAATGTGTTATATTACTTTGAATTTGGAAGGTGATTTTTGTAACTGTTTACATTTTCTGTGTGAGTAAAGACAAAACACAGCAGGTCATAAATGGTAAACCACAGACATCATGTAGGATTCAGTAAGAAATCTGCTACTTTGGTCCATTATACAAACTACACACACAGTAGAACCGCTCCATTGGCCTAGTGGTTAGAGCGTCTGTCTTGGATGTGAGAAGTTGCGGGTTTGAACCCTGGCCGAGTCATACCAAAGACTTTTAAAAATGGTACTAACAGCTGCCTTGCTAGGTGCTCAGCATTAAAAGGTTAGTGTTAGGACTGGTTAGCCTGGCATCAGGATAATGTGACTGGGTGGCACATGATGCTACATGTCTGCGGCATGATGCCCCAGTGCTAGACATCATTATAAACTGCGCCACTGCAGACATCATAGCAATACGACTGAAAAATTGTTAAAGCTACATCAAAAATCTGAATCACACACACACACACACGCACACACATACAGAGAGTGTATGTTGCTAGCCAATATGTTAAAGCATTCAATAAAAAGAAAATGTGCTTGCTATTGAGTGAATAATTGATATATTTCATCTCATGGGTAAAAACGTATTTTCATGGTTTCGTCATTCTTGTAAACACTAAGCTTTTCACACACTCATTGAAATAGATCTGTTATCCATTCATCGGAAGCAAATATCATTTTATGTAACAGGTACAACACCAGTAGGGAATGCTTTTATATTTCTTGCACATTATAATAAATATCTCTCATTTCATGTATTTTTCTCACAAATGAATAATTTTATTTCTCAAAATCAGAATTTTATTATTGAGATATCATTTTCATTAGAATTTTCTGTACCCCAGGTTGGTGATGTATCTGGAGAGGGACAGTCGAAGACAGACTCCACGTGTCACAAAGGGAGACAGCACTGATGATTGGGACTATCTTAGTCGCTGTTTAGATCTGTTAATCAATTATATTGCTGATGCTATTCCAAATATATTTAGTAGGTATTGTAGCACTAGAGTAAGATTCACTTTGATATATAGGATTGCCACATGGCTCCTTGCATTAATCTAGATCTTAAAAAAATAAATCTTAATCAAAGAATAAATAAATTTGTAACTGCTACATTTTATATTTTCTGCTCATCTTGTCATACAGATTAAATATATGGAGCACCAGAAAATTGCAAAACCTATAAATTAACCTGCACAACATTCTTTAAGTTTTTAAATTCGTTTTTTCAAGAGTTATAGAAATATTGATTGATAATTCACTCAATGTTAATAACAACATTGCAATGTGTATCAGGTCTTCATTCTTAAAAAAAAGAAAATTTAATTTAAAATTGTTTTTGAGTCTTAAATGCTTACCTTTGAATGGAGTTTTAAACTTTGTTTCATTCAGGTGTAAAAGAAATGAAAATATCTTGTTTAGTATAATGTCCTATCTTCCTGGCAGTTTTGTATCCCTTGTCCCCATTTTTGAAAAGCTTCAAGGATTCAAGTTTTGTATCCCTTGTCCCCATTTTTGAGAAGCTTCAAGTATTCAAGTTTTGTATCCCTTGTCCCCATTTTTGAGAAGCTTCAAGGATTCAAGTTTTGTATCCCTTGTCCCCATTTTTGAAAAGCTTCAAGGATATAGACAATGGATAAAACTTAGTTATATTATTGATCAATTTATAATTCTAGCTTGATTGTTGCCATCTCTAACACTCTCATCTTGTTCATGTTTCAAACCAAATGGGAGCTTCTTAAAAACACACCTTCCATATTTCCATGGGCAAGTGGATTTTTTGAGACAGCAGGAGTGATGTAGTTCGTTGTTTTATATAAGCTTTGAAAAATTCCCTAAATGTCCATAACTGTTACATCCATTTGATTCCATGTATGTAAGACTTAATGCTGTTTGCCCTATTATTTTGTTCAGTTTATTTGAGAAATATTAAAACTATACCTCACAAATATGGACTGCAGACAACACAACTTTTACTTTTTCTGTATCACTGAAAATAAACGTTTCCAGGAACCAGAAAAGGACAGCGTGCAGGCTGCTTGTTTACCCTGAAAACTTTGTTTAGCTTGAAAATTAATCAAAATGAAAGTGTTAGGGACTCTCTAGCAACAGTCAGGTTAGAAATTATAAATTAATAAATGAAATGACTAACTTATTGACATTGTTTGTACCTTTGATACTTTTTGTTTTAAAATCACAAGGGGTACAAACTGCCAGTGTGATAGGCACATATTTGGCAGGCTGTTTGATTTTTAGATTCTGTTGCTAGTTCATGTTAAAGTAGCATAATGTAGCAAAATTAGCATTATAGTGTAGTGCTGTGGGCCCAGAATTTTGCTTCGAGTTTTCAGTTTTGTTCATGTTTTGGAGTTGCAATGAAGAAAAGGCAAATATGCCTGGACTAAGCAAGTTTTTCTGGTGATGTCAAGAGTTTGATTGATTGATTTCTCCTCTGAATACATTCACCCATCACATTATCATTCTGAAATGAGTTCTGCTACTTTTTGAATCCAGCCCACCCAGAAAGAAAATAATGTTGTATTTCCCATCTCCATATCATGTAAACAGAGGTTTAAAACTCTTACCATTGCCGACCCTTACCACTCGATAGTTGGCTACCTGTCAGCTGGATGTTTACCAGTTTAAGTTTTTGCTTGGTAGTATCAGCATCATCCTATTGCTTTTGATATAGATTAAAATAAGCATTATATCTACTGATCCATTTTGAAAGTCAGTATAGTTATTCTTTATGAATGCATTTGACACATGTTGGTCTCCAGTATTTGCTTTTTGATAATTATTTGTGCAGGGGCCCCGAGTGGCCGAGTGGTCTAAAGCGCTCACCGTTACGGATCACTGCCATCTCACCTCTGTCTGCGTGAGTTCGAGTCTCAGGCACGGCTAACGTGGGCACATGAGAAAGCCTGCCAGTAGCTTCTCGTGGGTTGGTGGTTCTTCCCTGTGTTTCCAGGGTTCTTCCTCCACCAAGTATACTGGCCGCCATGTATAGCCTATCTTGTGCTGAAAAATGGCGTTAAACCCAAAAACAACAACAACAACAACAACAACAACATTATTTGTGCAATTTCTTTTGTAGTTTGTGGGCTTCAGTTCTTTTAAACATTTTGCTTATCATTGGTGCTAATTGTGCTAATTGTTGGTTGCTTTTAACCCATACTTTTATTAGTAACAAGTGTTATTAGTGTTTTTTGTGAGGAACACTTATGGGTTCACTTCCATTGTTGTTGTTGTTCATGTGTGGTTTCATTTATGACAACAAAATGTTCAATGTGCACAAGATTCAAAGTCAGCAAGGATACACGTTACATGTGTCATGTGCACTAAACGTTTATCTACTTCACCATGCATTGTCTGCTCAGAGTGGTCAGAAGGAGTTGAATCCACAGTTCTAAACAAGAGCTTAAAAAGAACAGATGGATGGATGAAGTCAGAATTGACAGCAAGTGACATCTTGAGCCTTTCCCCAAAGAGGTTGTCAGTAGCAAACATGAGGAACACTAGTATGGTCCCTCATATCCTTTGAAGATTATGTGTACAATGCCCACTGTGACTGTTGTATTGATAGCTTGAATTGGAGGAGTAGTTTGCTTCAGAGATGCTGCATCATTTCCAAATAATGCTTCAGTCAGAAAGGCAGAGACTTTTGCAGGAAATTATCTGGTTGCTTTGGGTAAATTTCTGTCCCTCTGTTTTTTCACTTGCAGTCAAATCTGCCATTAGTGGCCACTCATGGGAAAAGATAAAATGGGCTGTTGCACAAAGGTGACTGCTGTACACAGGTACACCTTTTAAAATTGGTTCTTGAACAAATACCATGTATTGAATATCATTATTATTATTACTATTATTATTATTATTATTATTATTATTATTATTATTATTATAACATTATCAAGATTGTTTTATGTGCACTGTACAACAAAATCATAATTACAGGTATATCTTGTTCTCTCCCAAATTTATGTTCCACTCAAGATTATTGTATCCTGCTCACTTTAATCCATCCTATAAATGAAATCATCACCAAAATAAAATACACACCAATCTTAGTTTGTTCATGCTATAAAAACGTTATCTGTTTTGTTCAGTTGCTCAACTCGCTGATATCAAAAGACAGTATGTAAGAAGTCTGTGATGAACAGAAAATGAAAAGAAGCCATATATGGCGTTTTGTTATGACCAGTGAACTGACACTTCACCTGCTTTTACAGATATGTTTTGAATATTGAATGACCCCTGACCGTAATAAAAAGGGATATTACTTGTATCACTTCATAGAGATGCACTTTTTTATTTTGAGAGAGATAGTTTTTTTTTTCAGAAGCAAATAGATGAAGATATCTAACTACATCTGTCAGATTAGCACAAAGGGTGACTTCCATTTCCATTGCAGTAACACAACCACTTTTCCCACCACCCAGCAGACAAATTGCTTCCACACTCTATCCTAATAATAACTGCTTTACTTTCAAATTTGACATATTGACACCTCTGAGTTACTCTATCAACATGACTGGAGTTACAAGTACAGGTGAGATATGAAATGGTTGAACATCATTTCGCATCATTTTTTTTTATTTAAACAATGCCTTCCTCAGGAATAAAATATTAAGTTTGCATAGACTTAATGGTCAGTGTAGATATGCTCTTGTGACCACTTATGGCAGGGAGAAACCAATGTTTAGTTAGGAAACACCTTTCTCCTGATTGCAGGAGGCAAGTGACAGTTACATACATGACATATATGTAGGAAATTTGGGGGAGGGGAATAGTCATTGTGAACAGGTAACTTCCAAGTAAAGGTGACCATTGGGACAGGTTTGACTATGGAGTTAATGGAAAAGTGTCCTCCAATTTTATTTCAACCCAGTGAGGGCAAGTCCCTTTCACTCTACAAGCCAGCTAACCAGTCCAGCTGCCTGTCTAATCATGTCTTCTCATTAGTGACCAATGATCCATTACGTCAGTGGGCCATGCCACATACCGGTCAGCCATTACGCTGTACGCAGTTTTACAGGGACCTGTCAAACCAGTCTGTCAACTTTGCCACCTATGCCAGCTGCCAAGCCAACAGTCCAACCAGTCTCTGAGCCAACCATCCATCCACCCATCAAAAACGCTTTTTGGCTGCTCATGCAACTGGCCATACTGGCTGTGTCGCTTGCCCAATAGCTAGTTCAACCAGCAGGGAGGCTTATCTGGTGGGTGGATACAGTGCTACGCACTCAGATGATGGCACTGCTTCATCTATATTGCCGGTCTGATCTGTGCAGACACAGAAGTAATGCCAAAAGAAGACAGCCCTCACAATGAGTCAGTGAACAGCCTCAATCAATAGGTTAGTCCAACCCACACTGGAGCATATTGTGTTTAGCTTCAAAGTAGTCATTGGACAGATTTACAGGATTGTACCATTCTCAGAGTGTCAACCACTGCCATCTGTGAGCCAAGCCTATAAATTTAAGGGTTTGGTGGAAATGAAAGATGAGAACAAATCCCTTCATCCATCTACTGCCACAAAGAGATCTCTTATTGTCTGTCACAGTCCATGGCAAATGGAATCCAGAGGAGAAATCACTCCATATCAGAATCATTTGGAGATGAAGGACTTGGTGAATGCATTTGATTTGGAAGGATCATCTTTGCAGGAATGTGCTCCTCATCATGTTAGTGGTGGTGTCCGAATTCCTTAAATATTGGGGGCGAAATCACCCAACCTGTGCCTTTAGGTCTGGCAATTCCTATGTTCATGTTTGCCACTAAAGATCATATTTCAGATCAGATACATTCCTGGCAGACTCAGTTTTCCTAGCTGACTCATTATTGAGATGGGGCCAGACTATTCACACCAGGTGATCCATTCACCTGTCAGATTTTCAGCAGATTTGTGCACTTTGATGGGGTGTCCCTTGATAAACTGCTTTGTGATGAGGTGGAAACAAAAGCTGCTCACCTTCATTTCTCCAGTCCTGGATCCCAAAGTCTGGTCAATGGATGCTCTTTCAGTCTGTTGGGATATGGTTGGAGGCTATGCCTACCCCCATGTTCCGGTTGTTAGGGTCTGGTGCAAAACAACATTGCTTTGAACCCTCAGCTGGTTAACTTTTTTTCTAGCCTTTTGAGGGACAAAAAGCTTTATCTTATTACTGTGAGATATGATTGCTCCATTATTCCAACACATTCATGCACCTTGGTTGAGAGTAAATAAAGACCTGTCAGAATTGCTTTGACTTGCTAAACTCATATCAGTTTGAGCCTTAAGCTACATACAATCTTCCTGAAGCTACTATCATATAAAATATGTTTTCTGATAGCCTTATCTTGCACATGCATGGTGAGCAAGTTGCATGCCTTTTCAATGAACCTCCATTTCAGATAGGATGGCTTTATGGTCCTAAGCCTTATGACAATTCAAGCTTGTGAGATTAGAGCATTTTTGTTAATGTATTAGTCTGCAGACTGGTAAACATCAAGAGGATAGGTTGTTATCTTGCAAGAGCTAAGGGGAGGTAATGGATAAGAAATTATTTCCTTTTGTTTATTTTCGTGTTTCTTGGCGGGATGGAATTAAGAGGTAGTGGAGCTGTTTTCCTTACATTAATGAGATCAGATAAGAATTCTCAGAGAAACATAGTTTACTAAAACAAATTTATTTTCTGGTTATTGAAGTTTTAATGTATTAGTTACATAATTCCTTAAAAGGTATAAATTGTTGTATTTGACGAAAGGGGGCTTTAAAAGCTTATATCATGTTCCATGTTTGAAAGGAAAACTATATAATTACCTTATCCAACCAAAGGTCACATTTTAATATTTGACTTTTTTCTGCTCTGACTTCTTTCTCCTGGAATCATTGTTATATATTATTGTTTTAAAAATTATTACTATTATTATTATTATTATTACTATTACTGCATTCTCCATTCCTGCTGCAAAAGTAGCATCATTAACCTTACACTGCTTATACTGTAAACATCTTCAGGACTTAATGCCCTCATTTTAGGCTATTTCAGGAAGGCTGGATATGAAATCCTTGAGATCTAGGATGTTTATAAAGTTTCCATAAGATTGCTTTGGAACAAATATATCACTAGATATTTATTTCATTGGGATAATTTTATTTAAAGAACAAATGTTGCAGATGTTGCAGACATAAACATTGGTTGGTCAATGAAATAGTACGCTCAGAGTACTTTGACATCCAGGAAAAAACTATTAGACACCTGTACACTGAGAATAAAATCTGAATTTACACTATAGTTATATCATTGTTTATCTAATTACAATTACAATTTATCTTTGTAGGTGAGATCTTGTCTTCATTGGATGCTGTTAATGGAAGAAAACATCCCAATGCAGTTCAGTCGAAACAGTTAAAGAGTTCCCTCCCTTTAATTCACATTTTTCTTCATCTAGTCACTAGTCAGGTAGCTACATTTACATCATAGTCTATATGACATAAATTTAGTGTTATATTTAGGATTGAACTCTCACATATTTCAATCCTGGAGATGCTCTTTGTTTTCATGTATTTAGAGTCTCTTGGTTCCCTGTTTTAGAAGTTATGTTTATCACTAAAGCCTTCAGAAACAAAGAACCAATCTTGAAATCTTATAGTATGTGTGTACATGATCTGAAAATGGGTAAGAGTGATTATAATAGAGGAGTACCATGATCATAAAATATGTAAGTTCATTTCAGTTTTGAAACTCATATTATAAAAATGTTGTGTATGAAATTGAATTGAGTACACAATCTAGCAAACCATGTTGGTTGAAAATGAATATTAAGTTTAGTTGTAATCTGACCTGTCAAATGTAAAGACTTTAAGCTTTGTAAAGTTCACGGTTACAATTGCAACTTTTTAATGACTGTAAATTATGTAACTGTTGTGAAGAATAGAGAGATGTAGGCAATGATTGTTTTTTACAAAGTTTTATGCAATCTGTCAGGATGATGAAAATTGTAATACCTAGTATTACATACCCTGAAGCATAATTTTAACAGATTTCATTTGCATTTCATTTACGTCTCATTTGTGTTTGAAGTGCCTTTAAAATTAATTTAGTTTGTGATCCATTTGATTTCCATTTACGTTTGCATTTCAGTTATCATATCATTTTTCGTTTGTGGTCTCAGAAATTTATTCTGAATTTGAATGTATCACTTCCATTTATTGTTTCCTCTGATTTTTATTCATCTGGAATGACAAACATGTATTTACTGAAGTCAGAGTTTCCATTTTTTTTATTCTGGTAAAAGAAATATAACTTTGGCTTCATATCATGTCTTGTTACAAGTTTGGTCTAAGAAAATAGCAGATGGATAAAATGCGAAGTAGATAAACAACATTACAAAATGCCAAGCATTGAATTTATGATAAACAACTTTACTAAATGCCAAGTAGTGAATTTATGATAAACAACAACACAAAATGCCAAGTATTGAATTTATGATAAACAACATTACAAAATGCCAAGCATTGAATTTATGATAAACAACATTACAAAATGCCAAGCATTGAATTTATGATTAACAACATTACAAAATGCCAAGCATTGAATTTACGATTAACAACATTACAAAATTCCAAGCATTGAATTTATGACAAACAACATTACAAAATGCCAAGCATTGAATTTATGATAAACAACATTACAAAATGCCAAGCATTGAATTTATGATAAACAACATTGCAAAATGCCAAGCAGTGAATTTATGATAAACAACATTACAAAATGCCAAGCATTGAATTTATGATAAACAACATTACAAAATGCCAAGCAGTGAATTTATGACAACATTACAAAATGCCAAGCATTGAATTTATGATAAACAGTACAAAATGCCAAGCATTGAATTTATGATAAACATTACAAAATGCCAAGCAGTCAATTTATGATAAACAGCAGTACAAAGTGCCAAGTATTGAATTTATGATAAACAACATTACAAAATGCCAAGCATTGAATTTATGACAAACAGCATTACAAAATGCCAAACATTGAATTTATGATAAACAACATTACAAAATGCCAAGCACTGAATTTATGATAAACAACATTACAAAATGCCAAGCATTGAATTTTTGACAAACAACATTACAAAATGCCAAGCATTGAATTTATGACAAACAGCATTACAAAATGCCAAGCATTGAATTTATGACAAACAACATTACAAAATCCCAAGCATTGAATTTATGACAAACAACATTACAAAATCCCAAGCAGTGAATTTATGACAGACATTACAAAATGCCAAGCACTGAATTTATGATAAACATTACAAAATGCCAAACATTGAATTTATGATAAACATTACAAAATGCCAAGCAGTGAATTTATGATAACAGTACAAAGTGCCAAGTATTGAATTTATGACAAACAACATTACAAAATGCCAAGCACTGAATTTATGATAAACAACATTACAAAATGCCAAGCATTGAATTTTTGACAAACAACATTACAAAATGCCAAGCATTGAATTTATGACAAACAGCATTACAAAATGCGAAGCATTGAATTTATGACAAACAACATTACGAAATGCCAAGCATTGAATTTATGACAAACAACATTACAAAATCCCAAGCAGTGAATTTATGACAGACATTACAAAATGCCAAGCACTGAAGTTATGATAAACATTACAAAATGCCAAACATTGAATATATGATAAACATTACAAAATGCCAAGCAGTGAATTTATCATAACAGTACAAAGTGCCAAGTATTGAATTTATGATAAACAACATTACAAAATGCCAAGCATTGAATTTATGACAAACAACATTACAAAATGCCAAGCATTGAATTTATGATAAACAACATTACAAAATGCCAAGCAGTGAATTTATGACAAACAACATTACAAAATGCCAAGCATTGAATTTATGATTAACAACATTACAAAATGCCAAGCATTGAATTTATGACAAACAACATTACAAAATCCCAAGCATTGAATTTATGATAAACAACATTACAAAATGCCAAGCACTGAATTTATGACAAACAACATTACAAAATGCCAAGCATTGAATTTATGATAAACAACATTACAAAATCCCAAGCAGCGAATTTATGATAAACAACATTACAAAATGCCAAGCACTGAATTTATGACAAACAACAT
Organism: Megalonaias nervosa; assembly: GCA_016617855.1. Classification (NCBI taxonomy): domain Eukaryota; kingdom Metazoa; phylum Mollusca; class Bivalvia; order Unionida; family Unionidae; genus Megalonaias; species Megalonaias nervosa. The sequence goes on along the minus strand of JAECUM010008169.1, from coordinate 86,170 downwards.
TACAAAATGCCAAGCATTGAATTTATGATAAACAACATTACAAAATGCCAAGCATTGAATTTATGATAAACAACAGTACAAAATGCCAAGCATTGAATTTATGATAAACAACAGTACAAAGTGCCAAGTATTGAATTTGTGATAAAGAACATTACAAAATGCCAAGCATTGAATTTATGACAAACAACATTACAAAATGCCAAGCATTGAATTTATGATAAACAACAGTACAAAATGCCAAGCATTGAATTTATGATAAACAACATTACAAAATGCCAAGCATTGAATTTATGATAAACAAGATTACAAAATGCCAAGCAGTGAATTTATGACAAACAACATTACAAAATGCCAAGCATTGAATTTATGATAAACAGTACAAATTGCCAAGCATTAAATTTATGATAAACATTACAAAATGCCAAGCATTGAATTTATGATAAACAACATTACAAAATGCCAAGCATTGAATTTATGATAAACAACATTACAAAATGCCAAGCATTGAATTTATGATAAACAACATTACAAAATGGCAAGCAGTGAATTTATGATAAACAACATTACAAAATGCCAAGCAGTGAATATATGATAAACAGCATTACAAAATGCGAAGCAGTGAATTTATGACAAACAACATTACAAAATCCCAAGCATTGAATTTATGATAAACAACATTATAAAATGCCAATCAGTGAATTTATGATAAACAAGATTACAAATGCCAAGCAGTGAATTTATGATAAACAACATTACAATGTGCCAAACATTGAATTTATGATAAACAACAGTACAAAATGCCAAGCATAGAATTTATGATAAACAACATTACAAAATGCCAAGCAGTGAATTTATGATAAACAACATTACAAAATGCCAAGCATTGAATTTATGATAAACAACATTATAAAATGCCAAGCAGTGAATTTATGATAAACAACATTACAAAATGCCAAGCATTGAATTTATGATAAACAACATTACAAAATGCCAAGCAGTGAATTTATGATAAACAACATTACAAAATGCCAAGCAGTGAATTTATGATAAACAACATTACAAAATGCCAAGCAGTGAATTTATGATAAACAACATTATAAAATGCCAAGCAGTGAATTTATGATAAACAACATTACAAAATGCCAAGCAGCGAATTTATGATAAACAACATTACAATGTGCCAAACAGTGAATTTATGATAAACAACATTACAAAATGCCAAGCATTGAATTTATGACAAACAACATTACAAAATGCCAAGCATTGAATTTATGATAAACAACATTACAAAATGCCAAGCAGTGAATTTATGATAAACAGCATTATAAAATGCCAAGTAGTGAATTTAGGATAAAATGCCAAGCTTTGAATTTATGATAGATAACATTATAAAATGACAAGAAATGAATTTATGATAAATAACATTATAACTGCAGCTGCTGTAAATGTAAAAGGACAGTTACAGAGAATTTCTGATTTCTTTTTATTTTAATAAGAATTGGACAGATACAAACACCAGTGAGGATGTCATCACTTCTCTGGCAATTGTTACATTCGCCTTTACTGACTTGTAAGGAGTGAAACTTGGTAGTATCAAGAATCTGAGCCTGGACTATCACATAAAATGGCTTTCAACCATGGAAATTTAGTGCAGCTTAAAACTAATAAATTTTCAAATTTTTCACATGAAATGTATTTGCATTTTGTCTGTTTTGTATTGTTTTGTATTCCTTCTGCATTTTGCATTCTCACCCTCAGTTTTCTTCAGAAGACATCCATCTTTTCATTTGTATTTATTGAGCATTTCATTTGCATTCAATCATTATTTCATCTGCATTCATTCAGTATTTCATTTGTATTCATTCTGTATTATGTTTGCATTCCACTTTCATTTTACAGGCAAAGTTATCTGTTTCAGTGTTTATAATTCTAGGTTCCTTTCACCCTTGTTTGCATTTGAAAACCTTTCCAATTAGGTACAAATGTAAAACTTTTACAGATTTACTGTTATTATCAGTTTCATTGATTTTCATGGATATCAGTTCAGTGGTTTTGCAGAAAGAAGTTTTCACACCTACCAGTCATCCCAGTATTCTATATAAATCTCTATAAAAATCTTAGTTTTTTTTATGATCCCTATATTTTTCTCCAACAGTTTTTCCGCATCATTGTAATATCTCTATATTTGAGGGAGTTAGGGGTTGGGGCACATGCCAGTTTTTATTTCATATCTTTCTGGAAAAGGATTAAAGACGAGAGAGAATAATTTGTTATGTAACATTTACTTAGTACTTGCATAATTAAGAGTTTGTAATGTTAAAATATTATATCAGTGATATATGGTTCTGTTTTCCTTTTGAGATTTTCCGTCCCCGCATTGTGAATGAGGATTTTGTCCGCAATTTAGCCACTCTTCTGACACATGTGAATTGCATAGAGTTAGGGGAGACCAACATAGACACAGCTAGTGGTAGGTACAAACCTGATTTTATCTTTCTCTTTATTGTTGCGAAATACTTAAAATCTTTATTTTTTTAATGTGAAATGTTTGCCAGCACATATGCTATTTTTTTACAGGTTGTTATTAAAAATATGTTCTAGAAATCAACTATACTCGTTTGTAAGTTGATTATAACTTCATGCAAAATAGACCCAGATCTGCTGTAACAGTTGCATAGTGTGCCGGCAAATCAAGATGTATGTTGTTTGTTCTGCTGATTACTCCTAAGAAAATGCAAAGACCCAGATCTGCCAGCACATGTGTGATGGAAGATCTGGATCTGTGCAGTTTGCAATTGGACTAGATGTGTAAGTGAGTATGTACAGGAATGTTTATTAAAGAACTGTCTGTAGCATAATTCTCTGAATGAAGTGCCTGAATATGTCTTTATATACATGTAGCAATGTTTACTGTATATACAAGTAATGATGTTTACCATATGTATATGTAGTAATGTTTACAATATATACATGTAGTAATGTTTACTATTTGTACATGTAGTAATGTTTACAATATATACATGTAGTAATGTTTACAGTATATACATGTAGTATTGTTTACTATTTGTACATGTAGTAATGTTTACAATATATACATGTAGTAATGTTTACTATTTGTACATGTAATAATGTTTACTGTATACACATGTAGTAATGTTTACCATTTGTACATGTAGTAATGTTTACAATATATAAATGTAGTAATGTTTACTATTTGTACATGTAGTAATGTTTACTATATATATACATGTAGGAATGTTTATCTGAGCATAGAAACAGAGGCATTTGTATAATATATTGTTTATTATATCAACTAACTTGTTCCCTGTATTGAGTTATCTTGTATTCCACTAGAAACCACAAATAAAAAATTCTGAATCCCTCTCTAGGTAGTATAGTGGAATATATGTAGCATTGCATTAATTCCTAATGAATGCATTATTTGTATGCTATTTAAAGATATATATATATATATGTCTGTATGTGACTAACTTGTTAATGAATTTTGCTTTTTCTGTGACAGAGAAAGCCAAAGGTATTACTTTGACAGCTTGTCCCTACTGTACAATATACAGATGCATTCAGCATGTTGCATGCGTATCTGCTTAAAGCGCCATCTTTCCTGCTTGCCAATTCCAGCATGCTTTTTATGTTTCTGCCATTTGTCTGGAGGGGGCATTTAGTTTTATCCATGTCTTTCTCTTCCTTTATGCCCTGTCCCATCTCACCCATCTCATATTTTGTTTCCACACATTGGCTTTTGAAGAACTTATTAAATTGAAAGAAATTACATGGCTTTACCTTGTAAAGACCTAGGTCAGGTTCAGTTTTCACAGTATTTTGGAACAATTCAACATAGTTTTGGCAACTGTTAAATTTATAACTTTGACTTCCATTTAATTTCTGTTTAGGAACATTTAAAATACTTGTGTAAAAATCAAGTTCAGTATGAGGGTTTACATCAAGAAGACCTACATCCGGTCCAATTTTCACCATTTGCCAGCAGGATTTAACAGAGTTTTGGCCCATTTTTCATTTAAATCTTGCTCTTTCAAAATTTTGTTTCTGCTAAGAACTCATGATGGTCTTCAAGGACTGAAATCAAATTTATTATGCAGCTTTACATGAAAACTTGGATCAAATTTGATTTTCACCTTTCTCCAGTGAATATATTCCCTGGTCACAGATATGTAAGGGAATTAAATTCTGCTACCTCTTAAGTTAAGCAATCTTGAAAAGATATATATATATATATATATATATATATATATATATATATATATATATATATATATATATATTGTTGTGTATATTTAATTTAATTGTTTGTCTGTTTCTTTAAAATCTGTTTGACCTGATTGGCTTTTTTAATTTTTTTTTAAATTTCATTTATGTAAACAACTAATAATAGCTTCATTATTCTCTGTGTGTATGAGCTTATTAACCAAATTATTATTCAAGTAAACAAGAAGGTGTAAACATGTTGATTTGGGTCAGGGTTTTGGGGATTCCAAAGTGAATTTTTAAGGGTATTATGTTTTAAATAAACAAGGCTCATTAAATCATGCTAGAAAGTTATTTTCCATTAGGTAATGGTTGTTTTTAGAAAATGCTAATTTGTGACCTGGGGTCAAACAGAGAACTATATTATCTTGTGACTGTGAGGATTTTACCAGTTGTGCTTTAACGTCTAGCACTTTAAGTTGTATTATGTTTTGACCAGTTTGGGCTGAATTTTATTTTCTTCCAATTATTGAATTTGAGTGACTATTTTCTCTGGAAATACAAAAGTGCTCTGAGACTGACAAAATTCTTGGATAAAGACATTCATTGGAATTTATACTGAATTCAAACCTGGAATGATATTTCTGTGATTCAACAAGAGACAGTTGACACATCAGTACTTCGTAGGCTATAACAGTCACGTCATCGCCTTCAATTTTAAATCTCTTTGGAACTTGAACTGAGTTTTATTCAGGACGTTTTATTACTAGGATTTGTGTCTTTAATTCTTGGATTATTTTTGGATTTAATTCGCAATAATGTTGTTCTTTTTTCTTATTTTTCACTTTGTATTATAGGGAAATAAATTATTTGCTAAATTTTACAAAGCTTGTTGTCTTCACTCTTTTCTGTTACTTATTTTAAGAGCATGGACTCGTAACAGAAAATTGGGCACTTGTCCTTGGAATACAAATTTTGCTAAAATATTTCAGAAAACTTCTTCAAATTTAAATTCCCCAAGTTTCAAAATTTTAAAATCTCAAGTATTATTTCACATTTTATAAATCTTTAATGAAATCAGCAAGCTTTTTACAATGTCATCAAAAGTGGAGATCTTTATTTAAATCCTACTCAAGAGCAGTTAGATTCCTTGAAAAAAGATGAATTGCTTCAGCTTGCCAGAAAATATGATCTTTCTGAGGCAAAAGCTTCTTTAATGAAGCAAGAAATAAAAAATATTTGGGTCCAATATTTGGTGAAAAAGAATGTTTTGGATAAAAGTGCTTTGGTTTTGATAAGTAAGTCTGTATCATACTCTAACATAAAAGTAAAGGAATTAAAATTAAAATACAAGATGGAATTAGAGTTAAGAAAGCTTGAACTTCAAAAAGAGAAAGAGGAGAAACAAATGCAATTAGATAAAGAGGAAAGAGAGAGGAAAATGCTGTTGGAGAAAGAGGAGAGAGAGAAACAAATGCAGTTACAGAAAGAAGACAAACAAATGCAGTTACAGAAAGAAGAAAAACAAATGCTGTTGGAGAAAGAGGAGAGAGAGAAACAAATGCAGTTGCAATTGGAGAAAAGAGAGAGAGAGAGACAGATGCAAATGCAAATAGAAAAGGAAGAAAGAGAATTTCAGTTTCGATTAAGTGAATTAGAACTGGAAAGTGGAAAGCACATCCCCACTTTACATACAAATTCAAGTTTTGATGTTACTAAGAATATTAGGTTAGTGCCCCTTTTTAGAGAAAAAGAAGTAGACAAATATTTTCCTCATTTTGAAAAAATTGCTGAAAATTCAAAATGGTCAAAGGAGCATTTGACTCTATTATTACAGAGTGCACTTTTTGGCTAAGCCTGAGACATCTATGCTTCCCTGTCAGTACAGCAGAGTGCTGACTATAATCTGGTTAAGGAATGCATCTTAAAGAGTTATGAGTTAATCACTGAGGCTTATCGACAAAAATTCAGGAACTATAAAAAAAAAAGCTGGACAAACTCATGTTGAATTTGCAAGAGAAAAAGAGCAGTTATTTGATAGGTGGTGCTACCAAGAAAGTTGATCAAGATTACGAAAATCTCAGACAACTCGTATTACTTGAAGAGTTCAAGAATTGCATCCATAGTGACATTAAGACTTATCTTGATGAGCATAAGGTCAAAACCTTAGAAAATGCTGCTCGTACTGCTGACAAGTATTCCTTAGCTCATAAAGTTTCTTTTGTAAGCAAGTCTTCCACTTGGCCATTTTCTGTTAATAAAGTATTTCAGCTTAATACGAGCTCTTCCAAATTTCAATCTGGCACAACTTTTAGAAATCAAGTTTCTGATAAGATTGATCAGAAATCCTTATCTCTTCCTACGTATACCTATTGCAGTAAGAAAGGACACGTTATTTCTGATTGCTACAAATTAAAAAATAAGCATCAGAATCAAGATAGACCTATTCCAAATGCTCGTATTTCTAAGAGGTCAAGGTTACAGTTATGTATTGAAAGCAATACATTTGTTGGGTCTAATAAACCCCCGTCTGATTTTATTATGGAGAATTATGAACCATTCATGTCAAAGGGTTCTGTATCACTCATGGGTGATTTGGCCAATCCTATCCCTATTAAAATTTTAAGGGACATGGGAGCTTCTCAGTCTTTTATTATCAGGCACTTTACCTCTTTTTGAGAAGTCTTCTTCTAATGAGAGTGTTCTTATTCAGGGAGTAGAGTGTGGCTTTGTTAATGTTCCTCTCCATTGTGTAAATTTGTCATCAGACTTAGTCTCAGGACACATGACAGTCGGAATAGTGCCCTCTGTACCCATTGAGGGTGAGGGCATTCATTTATTACCAGGCAATGACCTAGCTGGAGATAAGGTTTTGGTTAATCCACTTGTAAATGACAGGCCTTATTTGGATCAGAAAGTCAATCCTATTGAAAAAGAATTCCCTGGTTTATACCCAGCTTGTGTAGTTACTAGAGCTATGGCAAAGAAAGCTCTTGAGAATGATGTTGATCAGGAAAGTATTCCTGTAGCTAACACATGTATTGGTCAGGCTTTTGATGAATTCACTTTCACTCTTTGTTTGGATCATTCAAAGGTATTGATCACAGTGATCCTTTTTAAACTACTCAATGACATTGTCTTTATTCTAATCAGGGTGACAAACGACAATCACTTATTGTTGAACAGGAAAAAGATCCTGAGATCTCCTGTTTGTGTCAGAGGTGAAACTGAAGCCACTGAAGTACCTGTCTGTTATTTCATTAAAAATGGAATTCTTATGAGAAAATGGAGACCTCCCGAGGTACCTGCTGCTGACGAGTGGTTAGTGAACTGTTGTAGTTCTAAAATCTTACAGACAGGAAATACTTAGCCTGGCCCATGAAACTCCTCTGGCTGGTCATTTAGGGATAAATAAGACTTATCACAAGATCTTGACTCACTTTTATTGGCCAAAAATCAAAGTGATGTTTGTAAATACTGTAGATCTTGTCATACATGTCAAATGGCAGAAAAATCCAATCAGAAGATACCTAAGGCTCATCTGCAACCTATTCCTGAATTTGATGAACCATTTAGCAGAATTATGGTAGATTGTGTTGGTCCCTTACCTAAGACCAAGTCAGGCAACCAATATTTGTTGACCATTATGTGTGCGTCAACAAGATTCCCAGAGGCAATTCCTTTGAGGAATATTAAAACCAAAACTACAGTAGAAGCTTTGATAAAGTTTTTTTTACTCAATTTGGCCTTCCCAAATCCGTCCAATTGGATCAAAGGTCAAATTTTATGTCTGGAATTTTCCAGCAAGTTATGTATGAATTAGGCATTGAACAATTCCGATCTTCTGCCTATCATCCTGAGAGCTAAGGGGCTTTAGAAAGATTTCATCAGACTTGCTTTGATACGAGTAAAGATTGGGATGAAGGCATTCATTTACTTTTGTTTGCTGTTAGGGAGTCAGTTCAAGAATCTTTAGGATTCAGTCCCTTTGAACTAGTTTTCCGACACACTGTGCATGGACCATTGAAGTTGTTAAAAGAGAAACTTCTTTCTAGTGAAGATACTGAACTTAATCTTCTTGATTATGTATCTAATTTTAAGTTGTCAAAGGCTTGTGAGGTCGCAAGAGCGAATCTGCACTCTACTCAGTCAAAAATGAAATTAAGATATGATAAAAACTAAAAGGAAAGGAGTCTTCAGCCTGATGATAGAGTTCTAGCTTTCTTGCCCATTCCACAAAATCCTCTTCAGGCCAAGTATTATGGTCTGTACACGGTTGAAAAGAAAGTAAATGATTTAAATTACATCATAAATACTTCTGGGAGGTGAAAACAAAAACAACTTTGCCAGATTAACATGTTGAGTATATTGAAAGAGATAGCCAAGTAAATCATGCAATTAATTTAGTTGTACCTGTACCACTCACTGAGGATTTAAGTGAAGGAATTCAATCAGACACTATTGATTTTGGAGCGACAAATCTTCGGAATTCGGAAATTATGAAAAATCTAGACCAGAAACTTTTACATTTGCAACAACAGGAAAAGAATGAACTTAAACAGCTATTATTTGAATATGAGCACTTATTTCCAGATGTTCCTATGAGGACAAACAAAATTTTTCATGACGTTGAAATTGTGAATTCTAAACCTGTGAAACAACACCCATACAGGATGAACCCTCAAACAGGAATACTTGAAAAAGGATATTTAGTATTTACTGGAGAATGATTTCATAGAGCCCAGTAAAAGTGACTGGAGTTCACCATGTATACTTGTTCCGAAACCAGATAAAACTTTCCATATGTGCACTGATTATAGGAAGGTGAACAGTGTGACAAAAACAGATTGGTTTCCATTACCAAAGATGATTGTATTGATATAATTGGAAATGCCAAGTATGTCACCAGATTTGACCTTCTGAAAGGATTTTGGCAAATTCCACTAACAGAAAGAGCAAAGGAAATTTTGGCATTTGTGACTCCAGATGGACTCTATCAATATAAAGTAATGACATTCGGGATGATGGGTTCCCCAAGTACCTTTCAATGTTTGATGAATTTGATTACCTCTGGTCTAGATAATTGTGATGCTTATATTGATGATGTCATCATCTACAATGACACCTGGAAAGAACATCTAGCAACAATTCGGAAATTCTTTGACAGACTCACTGATGCAAGTTTGACAATTAATTTATCTAAAAGTGAGTTCTGCTGTGCTTGTGTAACTTTTCTGGGACAAATTGTGGGATATGGACAAGTTAAACCTATCGATTCTAAGGTCAAGGCTATTTCTGATTTCCCTGTGCCTGTCAGTAAAAAGCAGCTGATGCGATTTTTAGGTATGGCTGGATTCTATCAGAAATTTTGTTCCAATTTTTCTAATATTGCTGAACCCCTGACAAATTTGTTGAGCAAGAAAAACAAATTTTTTTGGACTGGAAAATGTCAGGAGGCTTTTGACAAGTTAAAGGCCATACTTAAAAGTGCACCAGTTCTTACAGCTCCAAATTTCAGTCAGTCTTTTAACTATCTGTTAATGCAATTGATGTTGGGGTTGGAGCAGTATTGATTGAAGAAGATAGAAATGTTGTTGATTATCCAGTGTGCTATTTCTCTAAGAAATTAAATAAGCACCAAAGAAATTACTCAACAATCGAGAAGGAATGTTTGGCTTTAATATTGGCATTACAGCATTTTGAAGTTTACATTAGTTCAGCTCCTTCTCCGGTTATTGTGCTTAGTGATCACAACCCCCTTACTTTCATCGAGAAGATGAGAAACAAAAATTAGAGATTATTAAGGTGGAGTTTTTTTGTTACAAGAATATAATCTTGACATCAGGCACATCAAGGGAAAAAACAATTTAATTGCAGATGCACTTTCCCATGTATAAAAATATTATTTGATGTACTCTTTGTATAATTCATAAGAGTTCTTCTTATGTAATTTCTTTTGTTTTTTTTTTTACCTCATGTATAATTAACATATGGTAAAAAGAAAGCTTTATTATATAAATCTTTCTTTTTCTTTATGGGGAAGTGTTACGTATATGTAATTAAATTACTTGTGTGTTAGTTTTAAATTTCTTTTTATTTTATTTTTGTGTTATTTACATTTTATTGTAATGACAATTTTTTTTACTGGATTTGACATTTTTCCCAGTAAATTCAGTTCAGTTCTTTTAGCCTGATTAGAACGCAAAAGTATTGCTTCATTGTATTTTTAGCAGGCCTTGGTTCAAAATTTGGTAAACACTGAGTGAAAATCATTGGTTGTAATCAAGGTCATACTTCGCCTATGTGTGAGTCTGAATAAACAACATTTTATTTTTAAATTCATTTCCAGTGTGGGAATCAGATTCTTAGCTAAGGCTATATTAGCCTTCGTGATAATTGACTTGTAGTAAGTGACCACATGACCCATCACGCGGGTCTGAAATTGCGTTCTTAGTAGGGGTTTATTTCTCAGTCTCAGTGTTTCTGAGTCAGTTGTAAATAATACCTTGAGGCTGAAAGGTATTCCTGTTGTTGCCATCTGAACTGAGTTTTTTATTTAAAATAATTTATTCACCCTGGAAAATACTCTTCTTTATTGAAATTCTTGGACAAAGACATTTACTAAAAATTATTTGGAATTCTAAAGTCAGAATTATATTCTTGGTGACACAACAAGGAACTGTTGACACATCAGCCCAAAACAGGTTATAGAGGACATCATCGCCTTCCATTTTGGAACTTCATCGAGATTTGAACTAGGATTCAATTAGAACTTTTTAGTCATAGGACTTATATTGTTAAATTCTTGGATTAATTTTTGGATTATATTAACAAACCATAAGTCCTATTTGATATTTTTACCTTGTTTTCTAGGGAAATAAATTATTTTGTTAAATTTACAAAGCTAGTTGGCTTCACTCTTTTCTCTGTTACTTTGTACGAACCTAGTCACGTAACAATATATATATATGAATGTAATAAACTGATGACGAACAGTGCAAAACTAGTATCTAACTAGTCTGAGCGCTTTCAACTCTTAATGAGTCTTTTTCAAAGGCATATACAAAACATAGACAAAACAAACAAATAAAACACAAAAACCGTTGTGTTTGCAAAACTCTACATGGCTGTTTCTACATGAATTAAACCTTTAGATGTATTATGTCTCAACCAGCCTATATCAACTTGTTGCGGATACTGGAAAATATTTGTATTCACCTAGAAATCGATGAGCCATAGCGACATCTATTACTTTGTGTACATTTATGTAACGCAAATTATATCCCGGATATTTTATTCTTATACATGTTGTAATAATTGAAGGCTACTAAGAAAATTTAGCAAAGTTTTGAAAAGAAAATGTGTCGGCTGCAAAGGATAATTCTACTTGTGCATGGCTGTCTTTTTCTAGTCTTCTTGGTTTAAACCGCTTGGTTTCAATGTTCTAAAGCAGCGTATCCAGTAAGATTCCTTTTCCTTCCTGGTTTCGGAACTCCAGTTGGGGTTGTTAGCAATTGCGATAAGTGTTATATCACTGAAAGTGTGGCCAAGGGAGGAGAAGTGTTCTGCGACCGGGCTTCTGTACAGCTTCTTTGTCATCCAATCAGATCTATGAAGGTTGATCCTTTTGTGTAGCTTTTCAGTTTCTCCGACATACTGAAGGCTACAGATCTTACATGTGATGAGATAAATTGCATTCTCTGTTTTGCACGTTTTGTTTGGACCATGTATGTTTAGTTTTTCTCTAGTCACTGTGCTAGTAAATGTCCTGGTCTCTATCATATGTTGACAGGTTTTGCATCTTTTATCATCACAGGGGCCAGATTGACTAGGGTGGTCTTGACTAGTGATTGGCATTAGCTTCGCCCTGACTAGGATGTCCTTGAGGTTTTTTGGTCTCTGGTAGGCTACTACAGGTTCGTTCGGAAGGATTAGCTTTAGTACGTCCGACAATTCCACGATGGGCCAGTGTTTCGCGATGATTTTTACCTACTTTGGGGTTGTCTGGATGGTAGGTCAGGATAAATGGTATCCTATCAGCCTTTTCCTTCTTTCCATATTTTGGTAGGTCATTGCGGTTTGTTTGTTTAGCCCTTTGGGTTGCCTCCGCAATCAGGTCTTTGTCGTAGCCTCGGTAAATTAATGTTTAGACAGCTCTTCAGACCTTTCTAGGAATGTTTCATCGTCGGAGCAAATCTGCGTATCCTCAGTGCCTGGCTATATGGAATGTTCCTAATGCAGTGTTTTGGATGACAGCTGGTTGGGAGGAGATACTGGTGTTTGTCAGTTGGTTTCGAGTAGATGTCTGTATGTAGTTTGTTTTCCACCAGTCTGGTTGTTGTGTCCAGGAAAACGTGGTTTGAGTTGGAGATTTCTGCCGTGAATTTTATTGAAGGATGGAAGTTGTTTGCCTTTGATATGAAGTCATCCAGACTCTCTCTTCCATGTTGCCACTTCATTTCTATATCATCGATAAAGCATACCCACTGTTGTGAAGAAACTTCAGTTGAAGAAATTTCTTCTGAAAACAACTGTAAGAAGGAAAATTGCCGCAAAAGGAAGAATTGTAAGCACTCTGTAGCAAACATTAATTCAACTGTTACTAACACAGTGGTCAAGATCTCCAAGTTAGTACTTATGGAGGCAGAAATAAAACTTTTATCGAAAGGATTGAGTTTCTGTCCCCGTCCAAAAACATACGACAGAGGAAAGCTAAAAAAGGACACCGAAGAGTTTAGCCGCCGACTAAGACTCAAAGCCCATTTTGCCTTGCAGCCAACAAATAAATCAAAGGAAAATATAAGCTGCGACCAACCTGTATATAGAAAGAAAAGTAACTGGACCCCACCAAAAAGTTCAATTCCAAATCTAGAAGCCTTTATCAACTCAGTTGAAAACGACACTTCCAGACATATCAACCATACTAACAAATACTCTAATTTGACAAAAGAAGAAACAGATGCCCTACACTCACTGAAAAGCAGAACAGACATCATAATTAAGTCTGCAGATAAGGGTTCCACTGTTGTCGTTATGAATAGGGAAGACTACATTAGTGAAGCAAGTAGACAACTAAGTGACACTAGGTTCTACCAAAAACTAGACCATGATCCAACACTGGAATATGCAAAAATCATCACTAATATTATTGACGAGGCGTACCAATGCGGGCACATAGACCAGCAAAGGAGAAACTACTTAAGCCCAGAAAACCCAAGGACAGGTAGATTTTATCTTCTACCTAAAATCCACAAACAAGGAAACCCTGCAGACCTATAATCTCCGGTAACGGGCATCCCACAGAAAGGATATCAGAATATTTAGATCATTTTATGAGACCACATGTCCACAAATTACCATCATTTCTTCAGGACACAACAGATTATCTCATAAAAAGCAAAGCAAGCGAACCATTACTGCCAGATACATTACTTGTTTCCTTAGACGTCACATCTTTGTATACTAACATACCACACAATGAAGGGATACAGGCGTGTAGAGTAGCATGGGAAACAAGAACTGTAAACAATCCACCCACACACTTTCTAGTCCAACTCCTGGAGCTTGTCCTAAAACTCAATAACTTTGAATTTAATGAAGAAAACTACCTCCAAATCAATGGAACCACAATGGGTACAAAAATGGTCCCTTCGTATGCTAACATTTTTATGGGAAAACTGGAGGGTCAGCTTTTAGCATCAGTTGAACTTACACCATACCAGTGGGTACGCTTTATCGATGATATAGAAATGAAGTGGCAACATGGAAGAGAGAGTCTGGATGACTTCATATCAAAGGCAAACAACTTCCATCCTTCAAACATTTAATTTACCGAGGCTACAACAAAGACCTGATTGCAGAGGCAACCCAAAGGGCTAAACAAACAAACCGCAATGACCTACCAAAATATGGAAAGAAGGAAAAGGCTGATGGATACCATTTATCCTGACCTACCATCCAGACAACCCCAAAGTAGGTAAAATCATCGCGAAACACTGGCCCATCGTGGAATCGTCGGACGTACTAAAGCTAATCCTTCCGAACAAACCTGTAGTAGCCTACCGGAAACCAAAAAACCTCAAGGACATCCTAGTCAGGGCGAAGCTAATGCCAATCACTAGTCAAGACCACCCTAGTCAATCTGGCCCCTGTGGCGATAAAAGATGCAAAACCTGTCAACATATGATAGAAACCAGGACATTTACTAGCACAGTGACTAGAGAAAAACTAAACATACATGGTCCAAACAAAACGTGCAAAACAGAGAATGTAATTTATCTCATCACATGTAAGATCTGTAGCCTTCAGTATGTCGGAGAAACTGAAAAGCTACACAAAAGGATCAACCTTCATAGATCTGATTGGATGACAAAGAAGCTGTACAGAAGCCCGGTCGCAGAACACTTCTCCTCCCCTGGCCACACTTTCAGTGATATAACACTTATCGCAATTGCTAACAACCCCAACTGGAGTTCCGAAACCAGGAAGGAAAAGGAATCTTACTGGATACGCCGCCTTAGAACATTGAAACCAAGCGGTTTAAACCAAGAAGACTAGAAAAAGACAGCCATGCACAAGTAGAATTATCCTTTGCAGCCGACACATTTTCTTTTCAAAACTTTTCTAAATTTTCTTAGTAGCCTTCAATTACTACTATAAGAATGAAATATCCGGGATATAATTTCGCTTACATAAATGTACACAAAGTAATAGATGTCGCTATGGCTCACCGATTTCTAGCTTAATACAAATATTTTCCAGTATCCGCAACAAGTTGATATAGGCTGGTTGAGACATAATACATCTAAAGGTTTAATTCATGTAGAAACAGCCATGTAGAGTTTTGCAAACACAACGGTTTTTGTGTTTTATTTGTTTGTTTTGTCTACGTTTTGTATATGCCTTTGAAAAAGACTCATTAAGAGTTGAAAGCGCTCAGGCTAGTTAGATACTAGTTTTGCACTGTTTGTCGTCAGTTAATTGCATTTATCTCAATCAATCCCTGACACACGTGATCCCTTGCTGGATCCAGTGCGCTTGAAAGGGCTGTTATTCACCATATGATTTGTATTCTTTATATATATATATATATATATATATATATATATATATATATATATATATATATATATATAATAAGAAACTCACTCCATTACCTTCCCTTATCACATCCATTACCTTCCATTACCACTGTTTGGTAGCTATCCATCAAGTGGATGTTTACCAGTTTAAGCAGTGGTATAATCAACATTATTCTGCCTTCCTGATCTTCTGGAATCCAAGAATATCTTCAGTATAGTATTGTGTATTAATGTATTTGATACTTGTTGCAGTCATTATTTTTTTTTTATTGTTATTTGTGTGAATTAGTTTTAATTATTCACATAAATAGCTACTAGCATTGTTCTTGTAATGCTTGTACTGCACTCAGTCTGATATGTACAGTGCCCATTTATGGACCTGGTACCACACTCAGTCTGATATGTATAGTGCCCATTTATGGACCTGGTACCACACTCAGTCTGATATGTATAGTGCCCATTTATGAACTTTGTACCACACTCAGTCTGACATGTATAGTGCCAAGTTATGGACCTGGTACTGCCCTCAGTTGGACATGTATAGTGCTGAGTTACGGACCTGGTACCACACTCAATCTGACATGTATAGTACCGAGTTATGGACCTGGTACTGCCCTCAGTTGGACATGTATAGTGCTGAGTTATGGACCTGGTACCGCACTCAATCTGATATGTGTAGTACCGAGTTGTGGACCTGGTACCATACTCAATCTGACATGTATAGTACCAAGTCATGGACCTGGTACTACACTCAATCTGACATGTATAGTGCTGAGTTATGGACCTGGTACTGCCCTCAGTTGGACATGTATAGTGCTGAGTTATGGACCTGGTACCACACTCTGTCTGAAATGTATAGTACCGAGTTAATGGACTTGGTACTGCCCTCAGTCGGACATGTATAGTGCTGAGTTATGGGCCTGGCACCTCACTCAGTCTGATATGTATAGTACCAAGAAAGAGAGGAGGATGAACACTGTCCAACAGCAACAGTTTCAAACCCAGTTGAATTTCAGGCAGTAACAGGCTACTCAGTTCTGGAGACAGTTCAGTAGGGGGGATAGGAAGCAAGGTTTCTCATTTCCTGAAGCCTCTCATTAATCATTGCTGACTTTCCACTGTAGCAGAATATAGACATCCTGCTGTAGACTCTTCTCATTGAGTGGTCTGTTCATCCATCGGTCTTTCAGCTGATTTGCACTCTTTTGTGAAACCCTGATGATAGACCCTTTTTTTGCAACCAGGTGGAATCACAAACTGTCACATTGGTTCTCCAGTCTGAAAGCCAGAAGCATGGATCTTGGCCTTTGACATACTATCAGTCAGTTAGGTGTAGTTTTGGGGCTATATCTACTCCTCTGCTGTTCTGCTATCAAAGAAAATACAGAAATTGAGGGGTCAGAATGGCAAAGTAACTCTAATAGCCCCTCTCATGTGGGACATGTCCTTGGTGAATGATGTGGTTCATCTAGTAATACATGTCTCCAGGAAAATCCTGCTGAGGCCCTAACCTACTTAAAAAATAGCCACAGTTGCTGGTATTCACCCCTGCCTAGACAGGCTTCTTTTTCATGCCTGGTATAAATTGAAATTAAACCTTCATTCTTGGAGAAAATCTTGTGAGCTAGAAGGCCCTCAAGTTTACGACTAGACAAAGGCAGGTTTTCAGAGACTGGTGCAAGGCCATTAACATTGTTCCTTTGAGTGTGTCGATCCTGCAGTTAGTTAGCTCTTTTCTCTATCATTTTGAAGAAAGTGTTAGCCCCAATTACTGTCAAAGGCTACCACTTCATGATCTTGGATACTTTCAGGCATCACGGTAGATGGGATGTTAGTCACAGTAAGGATCTATCAGACCTGCTGGCTATATTTTAGTGGAATAGACCAAAATCTCTCACCATTTTCTAGATGAAATTTTCTGTGGGTTTTGATATGGCTCAACTCAGATCAGTTTGAACCATTAGCTAGAACTTTACTGAAGCTGCTATCATACAAAAGATGTTTTCTGATAGCTGTAGCCCAGGCATGCAGGGTGAGTGAGCTGCTTGCCCTTTCACTGGACCTGACCTATCTTATTTCAGATCAGCTGGTTCCATGGTCCTAACGACATGACTAGGCTTCATAGCTAAGTATAGTTTCCCAAGGAAAGACAAAATTTGTGTTTCTGGGATTGCTGGATTTGAGAGGTAGCAGAGTTTATTTCCTAATGTGAATGTGAATATTCTCAAAGAAGCACAATTTATATTTTTTCTAAAATACTTTTCCTG
The DNA here is from genome assembly GCA_016617855.1 of Megalonaias nervosa. NCBI lineage: Eukaryota > Metazoa > Mollusca > Bivalvia > Unionida > Unionidae > Megalonaias > Megalonaias nervosa. The sequence continues at coordinate 68,598 of JAECUM010008169.1, read as the reverse complement.
GTAAAATTTGAATAAAGGCCCACTTTTGACAAGAACTTTCCCTTTCCAGGTGGTAAGTTTTGAAGGAGTTCATAGATTTAAATCAAATTTGATATGAGGCTTTATATTTTGAATGCATACGTCAAGTAATTCAATTTGATTTTTTAAAAATTTTCTGGCAAATTTTATATGATACTTTATATTTAGAATACATGGGCCAAGTTATGATTTGATTTTTTAAACATTTTCTGGCAAATTTTATATGATACTTTATATTTAGATTGCATGGGTCAAGCTATAATTATTTTTTTTTCAATGTTTTCTGGCAAGTTTTATATATGGTGTTTTGTATTTAGAGTTCATAGGTTCAAGTAATGGATTGATTTTTTTTCTTCTTTTCTTCAAAGTTTTCTGGCAACTTTTATGGAACTCTGGCTTAGAACATGAATTTCATGATATTAGTATGGGTATTCATGATGTATGGACACATTTTCTGGTCAATCTTACAAAATTTATAAATATAGAGAAAATTTCTGAAGTTACACAAGTGATATATGTTTTACTGAGTAAATAAAATAAGAAGAATAGTATTTTAATCACCAATTATCATTTCTGATAAATGCATTTACGTTTTATAGTTTTGGAATAGAGTTAAATTATGTTCATTTTGGTTTCCAAACCTGAAAGTTTATGATTTATAATGTTTTGTTTTATTGGAAAAAATACCTGTTGTTTAGTTTATGCAAAATTAGATCTTAGATTTTTGTTTTTATTGACTGCCATTATAGTGTTTTGTTTTATGAAGTAAACTTGATGGTTGTGTGAAACTTGATTCCTCCTTTCACTCTGCATGTATTAAGTAAACGCATGTAGATGAAGTGGTCTGTTTTCCACAACATTGCATATTAATTTTGAGAATAATGAATTTACATACTATTTAGCTAGGATGCTAATTTTTCATGCCAGTGGTAGTCATTCTGTTTGCTTGGATGACATTTTTTTCATGCTGTTGGTAGTCATTATGTTTGCTAGTAAGTTAATTTTTCATGCTATTGGTTGTCATTCTGTTTGCTAGTGTGCTAATTTTTCATGCTATTGGTTGTCATTCTTTTTGCTAGTGTGCTAATTTTTCATGCTTTAGTCATTCTAATTTTATAGGATGCTAATTTTTTCATGCTTTTGGTAGTTACTCTGTTTACTAGAATACATTTTCAGGCATTATTTTACCAATTTATACATTTTTTTAAATCTTTGATATAACCATTAAAAAATTTACCTGTGTTGGTTTTTCTTTCTCTGTCAAAATGTATATCAGTGTTTACATATAACCATTAAAACATATACTTGTGGGTTTTTTTCTCTGTAAAAATGTATATCAGTGTTTATGTGCAATAGTTAACATCCTACTAACACATACAAACAGCTATATATTTAATGATGATATTTGGCTCTTAACATATCTTCTAATTTTCTATCCATTTTTTATGTGGGAGAGAGGACATGGAACTAAAAATTGAACAGTAGAGTGTTTACCTAACATTGATCTTTGTTTTGTTTAAACATACCGATTTAAGGCTGAACATATTATGCTATAATATTTACGGCCCATCAACTCAGTGGAGTGTCAGACTTGTTATATAAGTGTCATTGGTTCAGTACCTGCCCAGGCCATCCTGTTGGCTGCCCCTGTGTGCCTTGGGAAAAGGTAATTAGCTCCCATTTCTTTGGCATGATATAGCCAATAATGGGCTAAAAGTACCATTAAAGACACACACCCACCCACCCCAAATGACTGTCCATCTGTCTGTTATCAGTTTCATTTCTGCGCAATAACTTGAGTTGCCACATCTACAGCTACCACAATTTATGGATGGCTTCCACCCTATTCATTTTGGTATCATAAGGTCAAAGGTCATGGTCTTTGTTTCTGTGCAGTAAATAGCTTTCCAGCATCCACAATTAGTAAATTTTTTGGATGGCGTACATTTCGAGTAAGGAAGAAGTCTATCATTTTGGGGTTCAAAGGTCAAGGTCACTGTGGCTGAAAGAAAGAAATGGTTTCCACAGAATTATCTGAGTTCTGCACCATCTACAGTTACCAATGAAAAACCCTACAGATTTTGGGATTAAGAGATCAATGGTCAAGGTCATTGTGGCTGGAAGAAAATGTTTCCACACAGTAACTTGAGTTATTTACCATCCACAGTTACCAGACTTTGTGGATAGCTTGAACTTTTAATAAAGAAGTGTATTGATTTGTGGGTCAAAAGACAAAAGTCAAAGTGTCTGTGACTGAAAGAATAAAAATGGTTTCAGCACAATAACATTAATTCTATACCAAATTATTTGACCAGACTTTGTGCATAGCTTGCACTTGGAGTAAGAAAGAAGTGTAGTGATTGTGAGATCAAGATGGGCTGCCATATAATGTGTTCATTTACAATACTCTAGTGTTTCCCAAAAGACTGTGTTTATTGAAATATCTCTAATACATTCCTGTGTGCTGTAAAACTCCACATAAGTTTGACAGAAATATGATGAGAGCTATATATAGTTGTTACTATTGAAATATCATTCTTCACAGTGTACAGTTATTTTAGGTATTTTCTTTTGGAAATCCCAATATTCTTTTTTAATGGATTTATTGCACTTTATCGGTTTTTATTTTGTACTACTCTGTGAAATCTCTGCAATAGTCTTTCTCAGAGCAGATTTCTTAAATATTAGATTTTCTTTATACTTTTTGTCAGACATTTAAAGCATTTTTATATCTTCTTTTAAGTAAGAAAAGGGCTACTAATGTTTTTGGATGATTCTTGATTCATGGTACCACAGAAATTACATTATACAATGATTAATATGAAGTCATCTATGGCACAGTTAGGTTTAGTATGAAACCTGGCAAAGAATAAAAATATACATCATAATATGGATGTAACAAGTTATGAAAACAACAATGTAGTTCAAGGTACTGATTGGTTTATTATAATAATGTTTAACTGCAACATATTGTAAGATTTGGCATACCATATATACTTACTAATAAGTCATGTCCAGCTACAAGCAACACAGACCCTGATCGGCCATTGCATGATGCATCAGCAGATCAGGGTGTATGTTGTTTGCTCTACTGATTTCTCCTAACAAACGGCAGAGACACAGATTTGCCAGCACATTATTTAATCGCAAATTTGGGTCTGTGCAGTTTGCAGTTGGACCTAGCTTAAGTGAGTACATATAGTATGTGATGTTAATGTGATGATGATATTGACTTGCATAGAGATGACTTGTATATTAGATGTATGAAAACTACTACATTATTTGAATGTGCTTGTAGAAGGAACAAAAGCAAGTAAAATATGCAGTAGAAAGTATAAACATAACAAGACAAGCTAGATTTTGGTTGCTATTGAGAATAATTTTTGCTGTATTAATGGTAACTGCAGTGAATAAATTTGGCATTTAATTTTTGACAAATGGCTTAAAATGTAATCCAAATTATCTTGTAGCATTTTGATTGAATTTATGAATGAAATATTATTTACACATGAAATTTTGCTGTAGTGTGTTTTACAAAGAGGACATAACAAGATGCCAATTCCTTGTTCATTTAACAATAGTTTAATTATCTCATCTTCGGGGTGATATGAAACTAAATACTGAACTCCCCAGCTATCTATCATCCTTTTTATAACTGCCTTTCGTCAGTTATACTGTATTGTTTTATAAATTTGCACACACTTTGATTTTTAGTAAACCATAAATCCATATAAATCAAAATTACTTTTACCATCAGTATGTTTGTACAAAGAAATATTTTTCCTGAAAATTTAAATTTTGCTAGGTATTTCAGAAAATTAGAATTCAATTTTTTCCGGTAATTATTAGTATGTGTGAAAAACTTAATAAAATGTGTACGGAAAATTACAGAATACTGTTATTTTTTTTTTACATATTTTTATATAATTATTATATATATTTTTTTTTTTTAGTTATAATTTTTGGTAATTAGCTTTTTTTCTATTAAAATTATGTAAATTTTCATGTAGTAGAAAATTTTGATATTTTTAGATGTGATTATATATGCAAAATTATTTAACAAAACTTCACAAACTTTAGAGAATTTATTATTCTCCACATATGTCTGATAGCATAATTACAAGCTATGATAAAGACAGGGTGCAAAGGAAAGGAGGACTTTATTACTAATCTGTTTCTTCTCAGTTTTGGAGGGTTCAGACCAGCTGGCAGGTTTGTTGGTCACTGCCATTTTCAGTACATGTAAATTCAGTACCTCATACTTTGTTATTATCATTGATTATAATAGTATACATTTATATATTTTCTCTAGGTATCAAATTCTTTTCTAAAGAAGTCAGAAGTCCAAGTTAATTATGTATTAAGGCATGTATACAATAATATGAATGAGTGGTCCTTCATTCTACCATGTTGGGTTACAAAAAAACAATCCATGCTACAAGCAAAAATGTTAGAAGTTAGTAATGTCAACATGTTTCCCATTCAGTTGCAATATCAACCCCTGAGTTTGTCAACACAGTGATGTCGGTGGTAGAGGGAATTTCTCAACATCCTGCTTTGCTGATGGAGCACAGTCAGGTTGTAATGTCAGCCATATTGCCTACACTAGCAGCTCTGGTGGCCAGCCAGAATGGTAAATTTATTAAATGAGATTTTTACTTATTTGCATATTCTTTTCAGGGGGGCATACTGAGTTCCCATATCCTTCCATTCTGTACATGCACATTTCCTATATGTATGTATGCCAGTATATAACCAATTCTGTTTCCACTCCACAACATTTGAAGATTGGAACCAGAATTTGGTATGTAGCTCTATATGAAAAAGACCTTGGTAAGCTCTATATGAAAAAGACCTTGGTAAGCTCTATATGAAAAAGACCCTGGTAAAGCTCTATATGAAAAAGACCTTGGTATGTAGCTCTATATGAAAAAGACATTGGTAAAGCTCTCTATGTAAAAGACCTTGGTATGTAGCTCTATATGAAAAAGACCTTGGTATGTAGCTCTATATGAAAAAGACTTTGGTAAAGCTCTATATGAAAAAGACTTTGGTAAAGCTCTATATGAAAAAGACTTTGGTAAAGCTCTGTATGAAAAAGACTTTGGTAAAGCTCTATATGAAAAAGACTTTGGTAAAGCTCTATATGAAAAAGACTTTGGTAAAGCTCTATATGAAAAGACTTTGGTAAAGCTCTATATGAAAAAGACTTTGGTAAAGGTCTATATGAAAAAGACCATGGTAAAGCTTTATATGAAAAAGACGTTGGTAAAGCTCTATATGAAAAAGACTTTGGTAAAGCTCTATATGAAAAAGACTTTGGTAAAGCTCTATATGAAAAAGACTTTGGTAAAGCTTTATATGAAAAAGACCTTGGTAAAGCTCTATATGAAAAAGACCTTGGTAAAGCTTGATTGTGACCTTTTTTGCATAAATATTTTGCACAATTGTGGCCACTGCTTTTTAGAAGTTTGACCTTCCTTCATCAGTTTTGTTTGTGCTGATTTTTGAAGGGCTTCATGAAGTTGAGTCAGATTTGGTATACAGGTTTATTTCTGTTTAGTCTACATCTTTTCCATGAAAATCTGGCTACTATATGCCATTCTGTGTTTCCATGTACATCATGAATTTTGTTTTAGCTGGGTAACATTTGAAAAAAAATACATGTTATTCAGCCAAATTTGCCAAAGATCAAGTTCCAATTCTTATTTGACTGAGTTATGGCCCTTGTTTGACCTAGAAGTTTGTTCTTACATTATGAAGAAAGGTTTCTTCAGTTTATTTTGTTGTTTTTCAGTAAACATGTTCATAGTCAGCACTGTTATATTGATCTCAGGGTCTAAGGTCCTAACTTGAATTTTCATCTCTAATGGCATTAGAGTATGATAACACAAAAAAACATGAATGGATTTTATCAAACACTGTTTATGGATATATGTGATGAATACCTCGAATGATGCCACTTAACTTTTTAAAAAAATGCAGGCATTTTAAATTAAAATACAGTTAGCATATGGATATTTCTTGACAATAATTGGAACAAGTTCATTGATATCAGATTGAAAGTCAAAGGCCACAACAAATACTTTTGTACTGCCCTTTATCTCTTAAACATAACTCAGACATATACAAAAATATTTTTGTTACCAAATTTTGTATTTTGGCATTTCTCAAGAATAATAGATGATTTAAATACTCAACAATTAAAAACAAATGTCTTGTGAATTCTTGCAAATTCTAATTGACAATTAAAAACAACAAAATGAGAAAAGAAACAAATGTCTTGTGAATTCTTGCAAATTCTAATTGACAGTTAAAAACAACAAAATAAGAAAAGAAACAAATGTCTTGTGAATTCTTGCAAATTCTAATTGAGTATCAATCACTTTAAGGGACTCTTGTTGTGGATGTTGTTATTGGTTATTGCAACAAACCAAAACTTCAATTAACAACTGAAAATGTCTTTTTAATGAATGTTATTTATATCAGAGGTATTTATATGTTTAAATACAAATCTAAAATATATAATTTCTCAAGGTCATTGATAAATGATGTCCATGAAAATACATTAATTTACGCGATCTTGATTTTCTACTCAAATAAAGGTTATTGTGACCCAGTATTATTGTGGATTTAGGATCAGATGGATTTTGTTTTGAATCCTACAATGGCTATTGCATTGGTCAGCAAGGCACTTAACCTTTCTTACTGCAGATGAGCCAGATGTAAACGTGTACCAGCATTTGCTGCATTTAAAATCATGTGTTTAATGTGTGTTAGATTCAGTTACTTCATTCCATGGAAACCAGTGTAAGCTGTAGCTATACCATAATTCTTTTGTTATAATTCCATGTTTTATGATAAGACAAACCCGAACTTTTTATCAAAAATTCAACATACTTCCATTTTAGAAACCCTTCTGCTGATGATGGACCCACCCCACAAAGCAACATTTTAGCTGCATGGAGAAATACTGTAGGCTTGAGAAGACTTTAACCTCAACCTCTTTTACTCTACAGCAACATATTTTTCATCATAAATCTTATAATAAAAGAAGTTTAAAGGTGGTTAGCACAACAAACCATTAAATTAACATTAAAACAATTATTCACAAATTGTATTTTTCAGGTGACACAAGAGCCATGTCATTACGTCTGTTCTCTGAGATAGCTTCAGTGTTCTTGACCCAGGAGACAGTGTCTGGCACAGACACCAAGGTGGACACCAAGAAACTTCATATCATCATAGGAGAACAGTTGCTGCCTCAGTATGTAGTAATGTCATCTATTGGCAATATTGGGTTTTTATGTGCCATCTTTCCCTGAATATCATAAGTGCATTTTAAGTCCTATATTTTGCTGTTTCCCTGGAGGGTGATGGGGTGCAGTGTATGGATCAGAACATAGTAGAACCATCATGTTATTGGTCAAAGCAATGAGGAATACATGGATTCCTTCTTGAAGATAATAAGTCCAGGATGGACTACTTCCAAGTGGGTTAGGTATAATAGTTAGCTGAGTTTGTTCCAGATGGGTTCGGTATAATAGTTTACACTGTTCCAGATGGGTTAAATATAACAGTGTACACTGTTCCAGGTGGGTTCGGTATAATAGTGTGTACTATTTCTTGGTATGTAGAGTAAAATAGTTAGTATGAACTATTTCCAGGTGGGTTAGTTATAATAGTGTACTATTAGGTAGGTTAGGTATAATAGTTATTGTGCACTATTTCCAGGTGGGTTAATTCTAATAGTGTGTACTATTATGTAGGTTAGGTATAATACTTATTGTGCACTATTTCCAGGTGAGTTAGTTGTAATAGTGTGTACTATTAGGTAGGTTAGGTATAATAGTTATTGTGCACTATTTCCAGGTGGGTTAATTATAATACACCACTCCCTCGATAACTCACACCCTGATAACTTGCGAACCCACTTATAACGCAGGGTCAGGCGTGGATCCCATTTTTTTAAAAATCAGAAAATATCCCCAAAAATTGATCCCTATTTCTTGAACTTGAAAAAAATCGCGAAAAAAATTGGTAACTGAAACATTGACATATTGCTTATTTTATGGTCGAAAACAGTAGATATGACCTGAAAATTTTAATCAACATTTGGAAATTATCAACTTTTAATAAGAAGACATATAATTGGTTACATTTTCTTTCCAAAAAACATTCTTAGTACACTGCAATTAAAGATATTCAAGGAAATTTTGATCAATGAAAATGTCACTTACGCCTAGTGTAGGCAGTACATTAATATTTAAATACCAATTAAATAATTTTTATTAAGTGAAATTTGTGTTTTAATTCTATCTTTTAGTTCCACTTAAGCGTAATCATTATAAATGCAATGTGCATTTAAACGTAAAATGTGTCAATCTACCGTAACAGCTATGTCCGCAAGCATTTCTCTGAGAACCTAATTAAGTGCCAACTGTGTTTTGATAACTGACTTGTGGAAGTATTTGTTGTATTGTTGCACTGAATTAAAAGCTGGCCTCCTTTGTGTTATAACGTTAATTATGTCTTTTGAATCAAATAAAGGAAGTGGAATAAAAAAAAAAAAGTTAAAAGGCAAGCAAATCCTACATACTTAAAATCTAGCAGCCCAGGTTGTACGTCGGGTGAATTCACTTCATTTGATCAATCAAACACTGTTATTAATTTTATTGTGTACGTAACATAAATTACCTTAAATTAACCGACTCTTTCATAACTGTGATCAAAGGTAGCAAGGCAACCAAGTAAAACGAATACTTCGTAAAATAAAGAGCTTGGTTTCACAGATACGGACCATTGTGGGCAAGCAAGTTTCAGAGGATTTCTGAACTGGCACTTAGAGATTTCCTCAAGGATGATAAGAAGTTTCACTTTTACTTTCAGTGAAATCACGACATCAGTGTTGTACTAATTGAACAATACAAAAATAGAGTTTTGATGTAGGCGATTGTCTCATGAAATAAATATCGCTAGTTTTTTAGAAAAAAGGAATCTTGTTTGTGATGTATCAACAGATAGTCTAGTTCCCCGCTACTTTGACTCCCAACTTGGTTGTATACTATTACATTCCACTCTGCGAACCAGACTAACAAACAAAACAAAAAACTGTGACATAATACACGTTTTCACGTATACATGATGGTTGTTGAAACCAGTTGAAATGATCTTGAACATGTTAGAAATTTTGAAAATAAATGTTATTTATACAGAATAACGAACAACTTCTGTAGAAAAAATGCGTTATTAACAATTATTATCGATGTGATTGTAAAAGGAGGACTCAGTTATTAAACAGCCCAGTTCTCTACCCTCCCCCCGCAGTTTTCTCGATCCATAAGCAGATTTTTTCAATTTTTGGAGGTCCCTCGATAACTAGTGTCCTCGCTTATAGTGCGGACTATGTGGACCCCATTGTGTGCGAGTTATTGAGGGATAGGTGTAGTGTGTACTGTTCGGTAGGTTAGGCATAATACTTATTGTGCACTATTTCCAGGTGGATTAGTTGTAATAGTGTGTACTGTTAGGTAGTTTAGGTATAATAGTTATTGTGCACTATTTCCAGGTGGGTTAGTTGTAATAGTGTGTACTGTTAGGTAGTTTAGGTATAATAGTTATTGTGCACTATTTCCAGGTGAGTTAGTTATAATAGTGTGTACTGTTAGGTAGTTTAGGTATAATAGTTATTGTGCACTATTTCCAGGTGAGTTAGTTATAATAGTGTGTACTGTTAGGTAGTTTAGGTATAATAGTTATTGTGCACTATTTCCAGGTGGGTTAGTTGTAATAGTGTGTACTGTTAGGTAGTTTAGGTATAATAGTTATTGTGCACTATTTCCAGGTGGGTTAGTTGTAATAGTGTGTACTGTTAGGTAGTTTAGGTATAATAGTTATTGTGCACTATTTCCAGGTGAGTTAGTTATAATAGTGTGTACTGTTAGGTAGTTTAGGTATAATAGTTATTGTGCACTATTTCCAGGTGGGTTAGTTGTAATAGTGTGTACTGTTAGGTAGTTTAGGTATAATAGTTATTGTGAACTATTTCCAGGTGAGTTAGTTATAATAGTGTGTACTATTTCTAGGTGGTGAAGTATAATAGTTAGAAGGCACTATATCTAGATGTGTTATGTATACGTTTTTTATAGACTATTTCTAGGTGGGTTAAGTATTTATAGTTAGTGTGCACTCTTTCCAAGTGGTTTAAGTAAAATAGTATGTACTATTTCCTTGTGGGTTAGGTATAATAGTGTGTGTGTGTGTGTGTGTGTGTGTGTGTGTGTGTGTGTGTGTGTGTGCACTGTTTCCAGGTTGGTTAGATATGAAAGCTAATGTGCACCATTTCCCAGTGGGTTAGTGATAATAGTTAGTGTACACTATTTCCAGATGGTTTTCTAATAGTGTGTGCTATTGCCAGGATGGACTGTTTGCAGATGGATTAGTTATAATAGTGTGTGCTATTGCCAGGATGGACTGTTTGCAGGTGGATTAGTTATAATAGTTTGCACAATTTTGAGGTTGGTTGGGTATAATAGTTAGTGTGCACTAATCCAGATGGATTAGGTGTAATAATGTACACTATTTCCAGGTTGATTAGGTGTAATAATGTACACTGTTTCCAGGTTGATTAGGTGTAATAATGTACACTATTTCCAGGTTGATTAGGTATAATAATGTACACTATTTCCAGGTTGATTAGGTATAATAATGTACACTATTTCCAGGTTGATTAGGTATAATAATGTACACTATTTCCAGGTTGATTAGGTATAATAATGTACACTATTTCTAGGTTGATTGGGTATAATAATGTACACTATTTCCAGATTGATTAGGTATAATAGTCTGAACTATTTCCAGGTGTGTTGGGTATAAAAATGTGCACTATTTCCAGGCTAGTTAGGTATATTAGTGTGCACTATTTCCAGATGGGATAGGTGTACTATTTCCAGGTGGGATAGGTATTGTAGTTAGTGTGCACTATTCCAGGTATGTTAGGTATAATAGTCAGTATGCACTGTTTTCAGGTGGGATAGGTATATGCCTGCCAACAGGTATCTGGGTACTAAGGTACCTACTCATTGATAATAACTGGGTAATAAAATGAGTCATCAGGTACCATGTTTCCAAGTTCAGATTGATGATTATATATGGCAACATCAGGAGCAAACGAGACACAGAATAGATTTACAATATGAGGCTCGAGTCTAGTAACTTTTGACTTCTGTGTATTTATCCATCACAGACCTCCATCTACTTTCCTTATTTCCTATTTATACTAACTTTATATGACACATTTTCAAGAAACATATGGGTTTCATCAATTTGGAACCATGTGTCACAGTTTCATTATATATTGATACACACTTAGGTAGCAGACTACCGGTAGTCTATATTGAAAAAAAGGTAAAATAATAAGCAAAACAGGCTTTATCGCTGTGTCTCATGGATGTTATATGACTGAAAAATGTTAGAGGAGAGGAATTTTGTTAAACTTAAAATGTTGTATCAGGAAAATGACAAATCAGTAGCTTTTTACAAATTTTGAAAAAAGAATTCAAGAGTGATGTACTGATAATGCAGCATTCATACTGAGCACATCATCATGCATATTGCAGAATTTGTGGACATGACTTTATGATCATTCAGCAAAAGTTAGACATGTAGACAAGTTAAAGTGATTGTTGTATATAAATAATTTATCAGTTTGTTTTGTGTTGGTATCCTCATACTAATCCACATAGATTTGTGACAAGAATTGTAACTAACTGCATATCCAGGTAAAGTATAAAAAATAAATGTACATTTTTTTTCATTGTTTCCTGTAATTATGGCATGTATTATGTAGATTACTCTTTTTCTGCTCAGATTATGTTTCTTTTTGCCACATAAATTAGTAATAATTATGCTTACACCTCTCTGGGGTTGGCATAAATGAAGCTACAACAAATCAGTTCAGGGTCACATTTAATACAATTTCCCTTTGATCAGGTACCTGGGTAACCAGTCATTAGCATTGATGGGTAACCAGTAGATCATTATTAAAATTTTGACAGCCCTTGTTAGGTATAATTGTTTGTATGCACTGTTCCAGATGAGTTACGTATAATAGTGTGCACTATTTCCAGGTGGTTTAGGTATAATAGTTTGTGTGTATTATTTCCAGGTGAGTCAGATATGATAGTTAGTGTGCACTATTTCCAGGTGGATTTGGTATTTCCAGGATGGACTATTTCCAGGTGGGTTGGGTATAATAGTGTGCACTATTTCCAGGTGGGTTGGGTATAATAGTATGCACTATTTCCAGGTGGGTTGGGTATAATAGTATGCACTATTCCAGATAAGTTTGGTATAATAGTATGCACTATTTCCAGGTGGGTTGAGTAATGTAGTGTACACTATTTCAGGTGGGTTGGGTAATGCAGTGTACACTATTCCAGATGTGTTAATTATAATAATGTGCACTATTCCAAGTGGGTTTGCTATAATAGTATGCACTATTCCAGGGTGGTGGGGGTTGTTGGGTGTAATAAATCATGTGCATTATTTGCAGATTAGTTAGGTATAATAGTGTGCACAATTTTCAGGTGGATTGTTTATAACAGTATGCACTATTGCATTTGGGTTAGGTATTATAGAGGTGTGTGGTATATCAGTTTACTGTGGTATTTTATTCCAATGGTATGCACTACAGTACTTTTTCATTGTACCAGTATGTCAGTAGTTTCTATCCATAAGGAATCTTGTTATGACTTTAATGATATTGAAAGCGTGTTTTCATTATTCATGACAAAAATTCTTTTTATAGAAACAGTTGTATCTGCCACAAATTAATGGTGACAAATATAATTATATTTATGATCCTTTGCTCACATCTTTGGCATGTGTCATGTATGCTAACATGGTGCCCAAATGAATTGTGAAACAGATTTGGTTAAAATCCAACTTTCAGAAAAATATTGGATTAAAATAACAAACCCACCCCTGCACCCCATAAAATATATCAAAGACGTATGTCATGTTTTAGTTATTTACTAGTGTATGCGAATGCATTAAGAAATTGTGAATCATCCTATGGTTTCAAGAGCACACTGGTTTTCTGTCTGAACTATATGTAATTGCTTAAGTTTCCTAAATATTTTCTCATTTGTTGAGTAAGAATATTTGATGTTTACTGTTTCCCTCAGATAAACATCTTTCCCAGGTGTTGAGATCCAACTCAAAGTTTCCCTGCCTATTATATCAGTCTTATTGTAGCTAGAAAATTGTTGACTTCAGTATCAACACTTCATATTATTATTAATAATCTCTCTAATTTCATCACAATGTAGCTTGCATGATCAGCTTAATCATCCCATCGTAATTACAGCTTTTTGATTGCAACTTATACAATAATTGACATACACATAGCAAAGTCATGTATTGTAAGGTTCTGGCCATTTAACTATGGGGGAGGGGCTTTAATTCTTTTTGAGCTGAAATATTTTCTTTTCTTTTGTCTCAAGAGAATTAATATTATTTCCTAATAATATCATGGATTCAATATGCTACTTTGCTGTAAATCAGAGCAAATATATATCCAGTTATTGTCAGATGGAATTTTTAAAAAAATGTCTCACTCCTGCCCCAGAATGTTAAATTGTTGGCCCCTAATGTAAATGTGGTATACCATGGTACATATTGCAGTATGTTGAGAAATGTGTACAAAATTTTTTCACGGTACCCAGCGCTAATAGTTAGCATGCACTATTCGATGTATGTTAGGTCTAATAGTTTGTTTGCACTATTTCCAGGTGAGTTGGGTATAATAGTGTGCACTATTTCCAGGTGGGTTGGGTATAATAGTGTACACTATTTCCAGGTGGGTTGGGTATAATAGTGTGCACTATTCCAGATGGGTTGGGTATAATAGTGTACACTATTTCCAGGTGGGTTGGGTATAATAGTGTGCACTATTTCCAGGTGGGTTGGGTATAATAGTGTACACTATTTCCAGGTGGGTTAGGTATAATAGTGTGCACTATTTCCAGGTGGGTTAGGTATAATAGTGTGCACTATTTCCAGGTGGGTTGGGTATAATAGTGTGCACTATTTCCAGGTGGGTTATGTATAATAGTGTGCACTATTTCCAGGTGGGTTGGGTATAATAGTGTACACTATTTCCAGGTGGGTTAGGTATAATAGTGTGCACTATTTCCAGGTGGGTTAGGTATAATAGTGTGCACTATTTCCAGGTATAATAGTGTACACTATTCCAGGTGGGTTAGGTATAATAGTGTACACTATTCCAGGTGTGTTAGGTATAATAGTGTGTACTATTTCCAGGTGGGTTAGGTATAATAGTGTGCACTATTTCCAGGTGGGTTGGGTATAATAGTGTGCACTATTTCCAGGTGTGTTAGGTATAATAGTGTACACTATTCCAGGTGGGTTGGGTATAATAGTGTACACTATTCCAGATGGGTTGGGTATAATAGTGTACACTATTCCAGGTGGGTTAGGTATAATAGTGTACACTATTCCAGGTGGGTTAGGTATAATAGTGTACACTATTCCAGGTGGGTTAGGTATAATAGTGTACACTATTCCAGGTGTGTTAGGTATAATAGTGTGCACTATTTCCAGGTGGGTTGGGTATAATAGTGTGCACTATTTCCAGGTGGGTTGGGTATAATAGTGTACACTATTCCAGATGGGTTGGGTATAATAGTGTACACTATTCCAGGTGGGTTAGGTATAATAGTGTACACTATTCCAGGTGGGTTAGGTATAATAGTGTACACTATTCCAGGTGTGTTAGGTATAATAGTGTGTACTATTTCCAGATGGGTTAGGTATAATAGTGTGCACTATTTCCAGGTGGGTTGGGTATAATAGTGTGCACTATTTCCAGGTGGGTTGGGTATAATAGTGTGCACTATTTCCAGGTGGGTTGGGTATAATAGTGTACACTATTCCAGATGGGTTGGGTATAATAGTGTACACTATTTCCAGATGGGTTAGGTATAATAGTGTGCACTATTTCCAGGTGGGTTGGGTATAATAGTGTACACTATTTCCAGGTGGGTTGGGTATAATAGTGTGCACTATTTCCAGATGGGTTGGGTATAATAGTGTACACTATTCCAGATGGGTTGGGTATAATAGTGTACACTATTCCAGATGGGTTGGGTATAATAGTGTACACTATTCCAGATGGGTTGGGTATAATAGTGTACACTATTCCAGATGGGTTGGGTATAATAGTGTGCACTATTTCCAGGTGGGTTGGGTATAATAGTGTGCACTATTTCCAGGTGGGTTGGGTATAATAGTGTACACTATTCCAGATGGGTTAGGTATAATAGTGTGCACTATTTCCAGGTGGGTTGGGTATAATAGTGTACACTATTTCCAGGTGGGTTGGGTATAATAGTGTACACTATTTCCAGGTGGGTTGGGTATAATAGTGTGCACTATTTCCAGATGGGTTGGGTATAATAGTGTACACTATTTCCAGGTGGGTTGGGTATAATAGTGTACACTATTTCCAGATGGGTTGGGTATAATAGTGTACACTATTCCAGATGGGTTAGGTATAATAGTGTACACTATTCCAGATGGGTTGGGTATAATAGTGTACACTATTCCAGGTGGGTTGGGTATAATAGTGTACACTATTCCAGATGGGTTGGGTATAATAGTGTACACTATTCCAGATGGGTTGGGTATAATAGTGTACACTATTTCCAGGTGGGTTGGGTATAATAGTGTACACTATTTCCAGGTGGGTTAGGTATAATAGTGTACACTATTCCAGATGGGTTGGGTATAATAGTGTACACTATTCCAGATGGGTTGGGTATAATAGTGTACACTATTTCCAGGTGGGTTGGGTATAATAGTGTACACTATTTCCAGGTGGGTTAGGTATAATAGTGTACACTATTTCCAGGTGGGTTGGGTATAATAGTGTACACTATTTCCAGGTGGGTTGGGTATAATAGTGTACACTATTCCAGATGGGTTAGGTATAATAGTGTACACTATTTCCAGATGGGTTGGGTATAATAGTGTACACTATTCCAGGTGGGTTGGGTATAATAGTGTACACTATTCCAGATGGGTTGGGTATAATAGTGTACACTATTCCAGATGGGTTGGGTATAATAGTGTACACTATTTCCAGGTGGGTTGGGTATAATAGTGTACACTATTTCCAGATGGGTTGGGTATAATAGTGTACACTATTCCAGGTGGGTTGGGTATAATAGTGTACACTATTTCCAGGTGGGTTGGGTATAATAGTGTACACTATTTCCAGGTGGGTTGGGTATAATAGTGTGCACTATTTCCAGTGGGTTGGGTATAATAGTGTACACTATTTCCAGGTGGGTTGGGTATAATAGTGTACACTATTTCCAGGTGGGTTGGGTATAATAGTGTGCACTATTTCCAGGTGGGTTGGGTATAATAGTGTGCACTATTTCCAGGTGGGTTGGGTATAATAGTGTACACTATTTCCAGGTGGGTTATGTATAATAGTGTGCACTATTTCCAGGTGGGTTAGCTAGAATAGTTTCTTTGTATTATCTCCAGGTGTTTTTGGTATAAAAGTCTGTATGGACTATTTCCAGGAAAAAAATGGTACATCATAAGGTTATTGACAATTTGCATGTATCCTTGTATTTGTAACAACATGTTTACTATACCACCATTATTTTATATTTTTCTCTCTTTGAACACATCTCCCTGTTGGTAAATAGCAGGTTTTTTTCCATTTATACTTTGATGGCAGTTCTTGATCTAATCAGTCAAACCATATCAGTACTGTTTAACTACAGTTCTTATTTTTGTTCTTTGTCATCACAAAAATATGAAATTAATAGATTTTTCATTTAAACTTATAATTTTTGTTTGGTTCAGGAATTTTTGTTACAGTTTATCACACTTTTATAACACATGTGAGTATCAGCTAGTACTGCAGTTACAAGATTTTGAAGTATTCTTGAAATTTTATTCAAAGTGTTTTTCAAGTTAAAAATATCTAATTTTTCTTACAGTTGTGAACAGATACTCTTGGACCAGGACCCCCTCCCCAGCTATGGCCTGAAACTTCTCTTAGCCCTTCTAGAGCAGAACGGCCATTTTATTAAACAGTTTGAGCAGCTGGGACTGGTATCAGTCATGTTTCAAGTACTTCTAGTAAGTACAGTTCATTGAGCTCTTAAGTTTTACTTGTACAAAATATACACAACCTATTGTTCCAGGCTATAATTGATAGACTTTCAAATGAAATCCTAGTGCTACAAAGAAATGTAGTCCTTCCAATACTGTATATACTCACTTATAAGTCAAGTCAAACTGCAGACAGTAAGGGTCCTGATCTGCCATAGCATAATGCACCTGCTGATCAGGGTCTATGTTGTTTATTCTACTGATTACTCCTAACAAACTGTGTAGGCTCAGATCTGCTGGTACATTATGCAGTGGCAGATCTGGGTCTGTGCATTTAAAGTTGGACTTGTCTTATATGTGAGTACATATTGTAGATGCTTCTGCTAAATTTCTGATTGCCATAATTTATCAAAAGTAAATGAGGTATGATGTCTTGGACATGTTCAACGCCCAAAATATTATTATGAGGTATGATGTCTTGGACATGTTCAACACCCAAAATGTCATTATGAGGTATGATGTCTTGGACATGTTCAACACCCAAAATATCATTAGCCTGAATTTTTCAGTTGTGCTTTCTTTTTGACATATTGCACTTCTGTGACATCACCTTTTGTCAGACATTGGAATTTCCTGTCCAGCATGAGTACAGTGTTTTCTTTTTTAAAAACTCCTTTTTTACATCAGCTGACCACATGGATGAGTGAGCTTACAGTATGACCATAATGCTGAGTGAGCTTATAACATGACCATATGGCTGAGTGAGCTTGTGGTTTGACCATAAGGCCGAGTGAGCTTATAACATGACCATAAGGCTGAGCGAGCTTATAACATGACCATATGGCCGAGTGAGCTTGTGGTTTGACCATAAGGTCGAGTGAGCTTATAACATGACCATCAGGCCGAGTGAGCTTATAACATGACCATAAAACAGACTGAGCTTATAACATGACCATATGGCTAAGTGAGCTTATAACATGACCATATGGCTGAGTGAGCTTATATCATGACCATAAGGCCGAGTGAGCTTGTGGTTTGACCATAAGGACAAGTGAGCTTATAACATGGCCATATGGCTGAGTGAGCTTATGGTTTGACCATAAGGCCAAGTGAGTTTATAACATGACCATATGGCCGACTGAGCTTATAACATGACCATAAGGCAGAGTGAGCTTATAACATGACCATAAGGCCAAGTGAGCTTGTGGTTTAACCATAAGGCTGAGTGAGCTCATAACATGACCATCAGGCCGAGTGAGCTTATAACATGACCATAAAACAGACTGAGCTTATAACATGACCATATGGCTAAGTGAGCTTATAACATGACCATATGGCTGAGTGAGCTTATATCATGACCATAAGGCCGAGTGAGCTTGTGGTTTGACCATAAGGACAAGTGAGCTTATAACATGGCCATATGGCTGAGTGAGCTTATGGTTTGACCATAAGGCCAAGTGAGTTTATAACATGACCATATGGCCGACTGAGCTTATAACATGACCATAAGGCAGAGTGAGCTTATAACATGACCATAAGGCCAAGTGAGCTTGTGGTTTAACCATAAGGCTGAGTGAGCTCATAACATGACCATAAGGCCGAGTGAGCTTGTGGTTTGACCATAAGGCCGAGTGAGCTTATAACATGACCATATGGTCGAGTGAGCTTATAATATAACCATAAGGCCGAGTGAGCTCATAACATGACCATAAGGCTGAGTGAGCTTATAACATGACCATATGGCTGAGTGAGCTTATAACATGACCATATGGCTGAGTGAGCTTATAATATGACCATAAGGCCGAGTGAGCTTATAACATGATCATAAGGCCGAGTGAGCTTATAACATGACCATATGGCGGAGTGAGCTTATAACATGACCATATGGCGGAGTGAGCTTATGGTCTGACCATAAGGCCAAGTGAGCTTATAACATGACAATATGGACGACTGAGCTTATAACATGTCCATAAGGCCAAGTGAGCTTATAACATGACCATATGGCTGAGTGAACTTGTAACATGACCATATGGCTGAGTGAGCTTATAACATGACCATAAAGCCAAGTGAGCTTATAACATGACCATAAGGCCGAGTGAGCTTATAACATGACCATATGGCTGAGTGAACTTGTAACATGACCATATGGCTGAGTGAACTTGTAACATGACCATATGGCTGAGTGAGCTTATAATATGACCATAAGGCCGAGTGAGCTTATAACATGACCATATGGCTGAGTGAACTAATATGACCATATGGCTGAGTGAGCTTGTGATGTGCTTCTGTATCAATCTGTCCATTGTTACGTGACTAGGCTCGTACAAAGTAACAAAGACAAGAGTGAAGCCAACAAGCTTTTTTAAGTTTAACAAAATTATTTATTTCCCTAGAAAACAAGGTAAAAATATGAAAATGGACTTACGGTTTGTGAATTTTATCCAAAAATTAATCCTAGAATTTAAAAATATAAGTCCTATCACTAAACAGTTCTAATTGAATCCAAGTTCAAATCTCGATGAAGTTCCAAGATGGAAGGCGATGACGTCCTTTATAACCAGTATTGTGCTGATGTGTCAACAGTTCCTTGTTGAGTCACCAAGAATATAATTCCGGCTTTAGAATTCCAAATAATTTTTAGTAAATGTCTTTGTCCAAGAATTTCAGTGAACACACATGATGAAGTCTCCAAGGAAAATAATTTTAAATAAATAAAACTCAATTCAAATGGCAACAACAGGAATACCTTTCAGCCTGAAAGTATAATTTACAACTGACTATAAAATCACTATGAACTAAGTTTTAACCCTTAACTGAATCACAGAACGGACCACGTGATCACTTTGTCCGAGCAGTGCAGTAAAAAATATGTCAATTATCACGTACTCTAGTAAGCCTTAGCTAAAAACCAATGATTCCCACACTGGAAATGAATTTAAAAATAAAATTTTGTTCATTCAACTAACATGCAGGCCAAGCATGACCTTGATTACGACCAATGATTTTCACTCTGTGTTTATCAAATTTTGAACCAAGTGCAGTCACTAGGTCAGCTAAAAATACAATGAAGCAATAGTGATTATTTACTAGAACTGAACTGAATTTTTCTAGGAAAATGTCAAATCCAGTGAATAAAGTTATCATAACATGTAATGAAATAAAAATAAAATGAAAAAGAATTTAAAATTAACACACAAGCACTTAAATTACATATACGTAACACCATCATCTGTCAACATTTACTATTTTCAAAATCTCAAAACCCACCTGATCAGTTTGAACAAAATTTTACAGAAGAACATTCTGGCATGAAGGGCTTACATGCTTTTACAAATGATGCCAACATATCCTCAAATTTGACTGCCATTATTAAAAATGTAAAAACATTTAAACAGTTTCTCAAAAACTACCCGGTAGAATTTGATAAAATTTACAGAATGTGTCCTAGCATAAACGGTTTTCAAGTTTTTTCCAGTGATACTGGTCCAATCTCAGAGGTGGCTGCCATTACTAAAAACAGAACTTTGAAACAACAACATTTTCAAAACTGATTGAACAAAATTAGATCAAATTTAATAGAAAGAATTCTGGCTTGAGGGGCTTTCATTTTTTGTACAAAAGTTGCTGATTCACCTCAAATATGGTTCTGTTACTAAAAATAGAAAACCCTTTGAAATACTTCTCAAAAACTGTTAGGAGAATTTGACCAAAAGTTACAACGCGTTCTGAAATAAAGGCCTTTCAGGTGTTTTTATTTGTGGTTTGTTTTAAAATGCCAATCTGCCATTAGATGTTGCTAAGACATTTCTAGATAAGTAGAAGCTATCTCCCTCAAACTTGTTCAGTGTTAGCTAAATTTAGTATGCCCTTGATATTAATGAGATCTCAGATGATCTGCATTTCCAGCTTGATGCTTCCTGATACTAAATATTTAATGACACTAAATAGTTTTGAATGAGTAGCTTTGAGGTAAACATTTGAAGAAACATCAATACTTTATCTGCATTTACTCTTAGTGAATGGCAAGCAGAATCAGCAAAATACATGCTCTGTTAGTTGACTCAAACTACATGCAGTTCTGACGTGATGAGACAGTATAACTTATGAAGGCCCCTGCTTTCATTGCCAAGAACAGGCTCCCTTTCTTTGGGAATCAGATTCACAATGAAATTCTCTTGATGCTACATCTCAAGTTGTGCTATAGAAGGACCAAGCCCAAGCATTTAGGGAGATCTTCTTATCCCTCACAGTATAGGGTAAAGACACAGACCCTTTTGTTCTGGATAAAGTAGGTTATTCAGTTCCCTAATTGAAAAATAACCCCAGACCAAATGAATCAGCTTTGCATCTCAGCTCACAAAGCTTGGGCAGTTGCCACAAACATTGCATTTGAGCCAAACTGTTTAATTGATATTGTCCATGTCATGAGTTTTGAATCCACTTCTCCAACTTTTATCTCAGAGATCTTTCATTCTAAAAGGCTCAACTCAGTCTGGTGGGACCTATAGCTGTGGTACAAAAGGTTACCTTCCTGGGTTGTTCAAAAGCTTCATAAGGATGTGGCTTCATGATTTCCACTGGATTTGCAGGAAGGAAAATGTTTCCCTTTTGAAGCCTCTCCCTGACATGTAGAGTCCATTTTCCAGTTGGGTTAACTTAAAGCTATCTCCCTCCACCTCATACTTATTCTTATGAGGTATTATGATCAGGTAACATATTTGAAGAAACTAATTTTTGGGGGTAAAATATGTTTCTTCAATAATACTTACTCGGTCATAATACCATCCCAGTTAGATCCATATAGAAAGCATGCCTTCCACCCCAGTAGCAACTGAATTATTCACAGAATTTTGCACCAATCCCTGTATCAAAAGGAGACAACTCTAACTGCCACCTAGGTGGGCAGATAACTTTAGCTTTTTTGCTAAAAGGTTTACTCTGGGAGGGCTGGATTTGCCAGGTAGTATTAGTTTGTCTAAGGTATTATGATCAGATAACTATTAATGAAGAAACATATTGTGATATATATGTAATTTAATTATTTGTTTGTTAGTTTTAAAAAAAATATTTATTTTTATTTCCATTACATGTTATTGTAATATAACTTTATTTACTGGATTTGAAAATTGTCCAGAAATTCAATTCAGTTCTGTTTGACCTGACTGTTAATTTTGATAAACAACTAATATTGAAACACTGTATCTAGTTTCTGACCTTGATTCAGAACCAGTGTCAGTTGTAGTAAACAACTTTTTTTTATTATTTTTTTTAATTCATTCCCATAGTAAGAATTGTTAAGTTGAGTCAAGGCCATACCTGGAGTACGTGATGTTAAGCATGTGAAAAGTTTCTATGATGTTCTAGAAGGTGACCACGTGACGGGAATCTGTTTTGCGTCTTAAATTAGTGTATAATTGTTGTCTTGTTAAGAATTTGCCAGTCGGGCTTTAAAATTATGTTGTGACCAGTTTGAGTTGAATTTTCATTTTATTGATTTTCAAGTGATTATTTTCCCTGGAATACAAGTGCTCATACAGAATTCTTGGATAAAGACACTCACTGAAATTTATTCGGAATTCTAAACTGGAATATTATTTTCTGTGATTCAACAAGAAACTGTTGACACATCAGTACGACGTTGACCACCTCAGACGTCATCGCCCACCATTTTGAATTTCATCGGGACTCAAACTGAGATTCATTTAGGACTTTTTAATAATAGGACTTCTATTTTTTAATTCTTCGATTATTTTTCATAAGTTCTTTTTCTCATATTTACCTTGGTTTTCTAGGGAAATAAATTATTTGTTAAATTTTACAAAGCTTGTTGTCTTCACTCTTTTCTTGTTACTTTTTGTAAGAGCCTAGACTCGTAACAATATTGTACTAGAAAAATGTGGTTTTCTACGTCAGGACCACCAAAACAACCCTCTGAGTAGTGCCATGCAGTCCATCGCAGGGATTCTTAATGTTCTGATCAGTCACAAGGAAACCAACATGAAGGAACTGTATGACCAAGGTAGGTGGAACACCACTTTTTAAAAGGTTGGGACTTTATTTCAGATTTATGAAAATTTCATGAAAAAAACAAAACAAGAACATCAACATGCACTTAATAAAATAGTATGCTTTGCAAACTGAATGAATGAGAACAAACAATATCTGAATAAATCTGATGTCCTTTCATGAATGTTTAGGGGAAACTTGAAAAAGTTTGAATAGGTGATTATTTTGTAAACATTGCAAAATTGGATGACATGATGTGGATTTAGCAAACTATAATCCACATAAACATTGCAATATTGGATGACATGAGGTTGGTTTAGCAAACTATAATCCACATAAACATTGCAATATTGGATGACATGAGGTGGGTTTAGCATCCACATAAACACTGCAAAATTGGACAATATAGGGTGGGTTTAGCATCCACATAAACACTGCAAAATTGGATGACATGAGGTGGGTTTAGCATCCATATAAACACTGCAAAATTGGATGACATGAGGTGGGTTTAGCATCCACATAAACACTGCAAAATTGGATGACATGAGGTGGGTTTAGCATCCATGAAAACACTGCAAAATTGGATGACATGAGGTGGGTTTAGCATCCACATAAATACTGCAAAATTGGATGACATGAGGTGGGTTTAGCATCCACATGAACACTGCAAAATTGGATGACATGAGGTGGGTTTAGCATTCACATAAACACTGCATAAGATAGGAGGATATGCTGTGGGTTTAATTGATAAACCATCACTCTTAGTTTATGACTCGGACACTTTACCACCCAGGGATGTATGCTGTTGTTATTTAATTTAATTATTTGTTTGTTAGTTTTAAGTTTTATTTCACTGACATGAACAAATAATAATAGAAACATTGTATCTAGTTTCTGACCTTGTTCCAAAATCTGAGACAGTTTTGGTAAAGAACTTCTTTTTTTCAATCTTTCTCAGAGTAAGAATCATTAAGTTAAGTCAAGGTCATACCTGGACTGCATGACAAGTAGCATGTATCAATTAGTACAAACTTCTATTTTTTCCAGAAGAATGAACTTTTGACCCTCATCTGGGAATCTGTTTTGCGTCTTAGTTAGCGTATAACTGTTGTTATTGATAGAAGTTTGTTAGTTGGGCTCCAAACAATTGACACATTAAGTTGTTATTATATTGTGACCAGTTTGGGTTGAATTTTTATCTTCTTCAAATTATTGAATTCAAGTGATCCTTTTCCCTGGAAATGCATAAGTGCTCCTACAAAATTCTTGGATGAAGACATTTATTGGAATTTATACTGAATTCAAAACTGGAATAATATTTTCTGTGATTCAACAAGAGACTGTTGACACAGCAGCACTTCGCTAACCACAACAGATGTCATCGCCTTCAATTTCAGATTTCATTGGGACTCGAACTTAGTTTCATTCAGGACTTTTTATTACTAGGACTTCTATTTTTTAATTCATGTATTATTTTTGGATTTGATTCGTAAAACCATAAGTTCTTTTTTCTTAATTTTTCACTTTGTATTCTTTGGAAATAAATTATTTGTTAAATTTTACAGAGCTTGTTGTCTTCACTCTTTTCTGTTACTTATTTTAAGATGATAGACTTGTAACACTGTCACCTACATTCTTCAACATTTTCCTGGAAAGAATCATCATTGTTTTTTTTGGCACTAATCTCGATACCGTATGCTGTGGAGGTTGTGTCGAGGTGCTCAACCAAGTCAGCCAGTTGTTTTTCATCTCCTGCTAAACCATCAATATCATCTGCAAAGTGAAGGTTAGTGATTGTTCTTCCTCCAATGCTGACAGAACAGTGCCCTTGTGGTCATGCAAGACACCCTCCATGATCCTTTCCTGGAAAATGTTGAAGAGGGTAAGTGACAGTATACATCCTTGTCTGGTAAAGTTTACAGAGGCCATCTCTATTCATGATCAGACCACATGAAAAGAAAGGAGCTAAAATTTTGGTTACTAAGCACATTTTAAGAAGGTATTTAATGCATAATTTTGCACTATTGGAAATCGGTAGAATGCCCCCTAGTCCTCCTACCCCCTCCTGCTTTTAGATATTAGAGTTACCCATAATGCTGTATAACTGTTACTCTTCAGTAGCAAAATTATCTGTAATCTGAAACAAAATATGAGGTAAGAATTCTTTGCAATAGAAATA
The DNA here is from genome assembly GCA_016617855.1 of Megalonaias nervosa. Taxonomy (NCBI): domain Eukaryota; kingdom Metazoa; phylum Mollusca; class Bivalvia; order Unionida; family Unionidae; genus Megalonaias; species Megalonaias nervosa. The sequence goes on along the minus strand of JAECUM010008169.1, from coordinate 43,238 downwards.
TAAAGTGTATACATTTGTTTTTGTGTGTACAAGTTGTTTTGCAAAAAATCATATTTTCATTAGTATTTATTGTTGTGGATTAAGTACACAGTGCTACAATTTCTGTAGAAGGATTTCATTCTTACTTGGGTCTTAAAATTCATGGTTTGTAGTAACCTCAAAATCCATGATAAGTAGTATCCTACCCAAACAGTAAATTCACAGAAAACATTATCATTCTCTCCATTGGTTGATAACCTCCCTTGTCAAACAACTAGATCTAGCAGGACCAGTAGGAAAGTGGCATATTATATTTTGCCATCCCAATTGTAATACTTGACGTAGATAAATTGTTGTTACTACCCTGGAAAAGGATTAGAGATACCTAGGTTATTGTCTGAGGCAAACAGTTTGGAAATTATATCACTCTCACCATTATATCATTCCCACCATTATGTCACTCTCACCATTATATCACTCTCACTATTATATCATTCCCACCATTATGTCACTCTCACCATTACATGTATATCATTTTCACCATTATATCACTCTCACCAATATATTGCTCTCACCATGATATCACTCATCCCAAACAATGTTGATATAAGATTTCATTAGTAAGATGCTGTCACAAACCATATATTGCCAGGAATTGTCTTTGCTGAAACATTATATCACTCTCACATCCACACACCAGGTTGGTATAAGATTCCATTAGTAAGATGCTGTCACAAACCATATATTGCCAGGAATTGTCTTTGCTGAAACATTATATCACTCTCACATCCACACACCAGGTTGGTATAAGATTCCACAGGTGATTACTGATATCTAAATGTTCAGAGTATACGTCTGTAATCAAGTATGTAGTGGTTTTTAGTGATGTCAAGTTGGCTTTCAATGAAAATGGTGCCAATCTGATGTCAAGTATGGCCACCACATCAACCACCTTGAAAGTCATATTGTTGTTATTGCTACTCCTTCTGAATGGATGGCCATATCACCATGGGTTTGTCGCTAAAGTACTTTTTATGCAGCCTAGTTGGTCCCAAATGAAGATGGAGCTAATCTGATGTCTAATATGGCCACAACAGCAGCCAGCTTGAAATCTTGTAATCATTGCTCCACCTGAATGGAAAGTCATATTGACATGGGGTTTTAACCAGAAGACTTATAATGATGCCTAGTTAGTCCTAAGTGAAAATCGTGCTGATGTGACATATAATTTGGCTTCCACAGTGGAAAGCTTGAAAATCTTGTTATCACTACTCCTCGTGAATGAATGGTCATGTGTATTTTGCCTGAAATATTTCTCATAATATTTTGTTGATCATAAATTAAAACTGTGCTGATTTAATGTCCAGTATATGGCCATCTTGAAAATCTTGTTTTCTCTAGTGTTTTTAAATGGGAAGTCATTTTGACATGGGGTTTCTCATCAGAAGAGTTCTTGTAGTGTAAGGAAAAGGATTAACTCTCAGTATGGCCGCCTTGGGTGGACATCTTGAAAATATTGTTATCTCTACTCCTCTGCTACCATTAGTCACCAGTATCCTTCTTAAGATTTCTAGTTTGTCCTAAATGAAAATGGTACCAATTGTACATCCATATGGCTGCCATGACTTCTGTGTTTGAAATTCTTCTTGCAACTACTTCCTGAATGGATGATCATTATGAAATGTGGTTTTCACCAAAAGACTTATAATGATATCTACTTGCCCTATATGAAAATGTTGCCAGTCTGACTTTGTATATGTCCACTGCATCAGCTAATTTGAAACTCTTGTCGTTGCTGAATATCAGAGATGGTTTCAACAGTCAGCAAGTAAAAGGAAGAAATGGTCTTATATTGAATTCCTGGAAATTCTTTTTGCACAGTAGAGCATAAACCCAATCAAGGTACTCTTGTCACACTTTTTTCTGATTGTATTGTGTTTTTTTTACACTTTATGACAATAGATCTCTCACATATATTAGTGGCATTAATAATTCTAGTTTTGCAGGACCCTTTATCAACAATGTTTGTCTATTTGTTAAAAATAAGATTTGTATTTATCAACTTTTATGTCAGTGAGTCAAAGATCAGATGTTAATAGGTCAAAAGTCAAGGTTGCTTAATAATTTTAAGTCAAGTTCACATAATTGGTTTTTGTAGCACTATACAACAGAGCTACACTCTACTTATTTTCAGTCTAGGCATGCATCCCTTTGTCCTAATTAACATACCGAATAATTGGGCTAATTATTTTCAGTCTAGCCATGCATCCCTTTGTCCTAATTATTATACTGAACAGTTGAGCTAATTATTTTCAATCTAGCCATGTATTCTTTTGTCCTAATTAACGTAATTGAACAGTGGGGGTAATTATTTTTCATTCTTGCTATGCATTTCTTTGTCCTAATTAATATACTGAACAGTTGGGCTAATTATTTTCAGCCTAACCATGCTTCCCTTTGTCCTAATTAATATACTGAGCATTTGGGCTAATTATTTTCAATCTAGCCATGCATTCCTTTGTCCTAATTAACATAATTGAACAGTGGGGCTAATTATTTTTCACTCTTGGTATGCATTTCTTTGTCCTAATTAATATACTGAACAGTTTGGCTAATCATTTTCAGTCTAACCATGCTTCCCTTTGTTCTAATTAATATATTGAACATTTGGGCTAATTATGTTCAGTCTAGCCATGCATAACTTTGTCCTAATTAATATACTGAACAGTTGGGTTAATTATTTTCAGCCTAACCATGCTTCCCTTTGTTCTAATTAATATACTGGGCATTTGGACTAATTATCTTCAGTCTAGCCATGCATAACTTTGTCCTAATTAATATACTGAACAGTTGGGCTAATTATTATGCAGCAGCATGGCTAGTTACATATTTTATAGACAGTCACACAACACTAGCAGCAAATCAGCTCTCAAGAATAGGCAGCCTTTTAGTACATTTTGAGTCGGCAAACCATTATGTTGAAAACATTTCATGTGTAGCATCAGTCATTGAGTCAAAGACTTAAAAGATTTTTCATTTAATTCAGTGCAATGACATGAAATTGGCTGAATATGAAACTAGTGACATCAGTCACCAAGACTGTGTTGTGATAGATACACCAATCTGATATTGATGTTGAACTTATTTCTACTCACACTGCATAGCCACATTGATTGTCCAGTAGACCCAATAATTGGACAGTCAGTAAACTGCAGGAATTAAAAATTTGGTTGGGGTTAAGGCATCTGTTGTCCATGCCCTGGATGTAGCGGACTCTGATATCTATGATATTAATTTTATGGCAGCAACAACAGTCAACAACTCCAATGCTAGGGAAATAAAGCAGCTCCAGCTGGAATTTATGAAATTGAAGGATGCCATTTATCCCCATGTTAAGTGATGGCATCAGGAGTCACCACAACTGGTCACAACTCTTAATCAAGAAATATGCCCTGAGATTTTCACACTTTCCATTATATTGTTGGACAGCACTTAAAGTTTGCCTGGGAATCAATTCCTGCAGAAGTCAACAATCAGGTTTTTGCCTGGGAATCAATTCCTGCAGAAGTCAACAATCAGGTTTTGTTGAAACAACATATCATCTCAGGTAAATACATAAACTTTGTCTTGCTTTTAAATTTTAATAAAGAGTCACAAGATCCCCAACAACTGAACCAAGATCACAGTATTATAATTTAGACACCCCAGGGTGATGCTTAGTCTTTGTCCTTTAACTTCTGTTTCCTAGGGCTTATGGACTACTTCACGACCCTGTTCTTTGAGGTGTCTGCAGCCAGTTTTGAGGGAGATGAAGGTGGTGGTGACACAAAGACTGCCACATCCATGCTTCAAGTCCTACTGGAAACACTACATGGCATCTTTAAATATGTCTCAGAAATTGTCAGGAAGGCATTACAGGTATATTTCAATCAATGTTACAGCCATGTTAGAAATACCGCAATTCATGAAAACTAACCATGCAGTCACCAGAGCCAAGAAAACAGTCTTTATTTCCTATTATTTTCTATAAGATAAAAGTTTAAAGTTTAATATTTCTCAAAAATTTATCTTGGCACAAATATTGACTGCATTAAAGGTTTTCTGCATTATCAAAATGGAGTTGTTTTTATAGATGTGTTTTGATCAAACCATTCCTGTTAATCCAGCATTTGTCCAATGCATTTGGTAGAATTATGTGTTGGAAGTATATTATGCATCAGAATTTGTTCAAAGCTATATTAAATCAATTCGATTCAATTCAGTCATATGAAATCAATTCAATTCAAAGCTATAATAAATCAGTTCAATTCAATGTTATATGAAATCAATCCAGTTGAAAGTTATATGAAATCAATTCAATTCAAAGCTATATGAAATCAGTTAAATTGAGTCTAAAGTAAATGATTTCTAAAAGTTTTAAATTTTTTTTATCTCATATTGAACATACAACAAGTTCATACCATTTCTACTACTTTCTGTCCATGTCTGTGAAGTTTGAATGACAGGGTTTCTGAGGAGGAAACTATAAACCTTGGATTGGTAACTTTTTATCAAGTTTTTCCTGATGGATAAAACCTAGTCTCTCTGTCGTAAAACTTTACTCAAAACTTCAGTTAATAAATCGATAAGTCCAGATTTGAAAATATTACCCTAAATATGTAGATGCAGCCTCCTGATTGATCAAACAAAATGAATGTACAGATGCAGTGTTCTGATTGGTCAAACAGTATGAATGTACAGATGCAGTGTTCTGATTGGTCAGAGAAGCTGTCTTCTAACTTTATAGACCTATCTAGACAGAGTCACTCACTCTTAACCTTAGAGAGATATATGGACAGGCTGTCTCTTAACCTTACAGACCTAGCTAGACAGGATGTCTCATTCTTAACTGTATAGGTCTGTCTAGACAGGCTATCTCACTCTCAGCCTTAGAGACCTAGCTAGGCAGGATGTCTCACTCTTAATTGTACAGATCTATCTAGACAGGCTATCTCACTCTTAACCTTATAGACTTAGCTAGACAGGATGTCTCACTCTTAACTGTATATATAGCCAGAATATCTCAGTCTTAACAAGCATGAGAACTCCATGATCTTTTTATCATTCATAACCATGTAGACTTATCTAGATCTCATTCTCAACAAGAATGAAAAGTTCATATGCATAATCCCACTACAAGGCTCTTCTTTAATCATACCCTTATAGACCCATCTAGATAGGCTGTCTCACTCGTAAACCTTATAGACCCATCTAGATAGGCTGTCTGACTCGTAAACCTTATAGACCCATCTTGATAGGCTGTCTCACTCGTAAACCTTATAGACCCATCTAGATAGGCTGTCTTACTCATAAACCTTATAGACCTATCTAGATAGGCTGTCTCATTATTCAGAAGTATGAACAGTCCATTTGCATTTTGATCATTCATATCCTTATAGATCTATTCAGACAGGTTTCCCTACTTTTAACAAGCATGCAAAATCCATGTGCATTATCAAATACCACTTAAAGTTACAGGATAAATATGCAGAACTTGAACAAAACTTAAAACTGGTACCTCCATAAGTCTGGCTAAACTTGGTGCTGGAACCTCAATAACCCTGGCTAAACTTGGTACTGGAATTTCCATAACTTTGGCTAAACTTGAAACTGGGACCTCCATAACACTGGCTAAACATTATACTGGTACCTCCAACACTCTGGCTAAACATTATACTGGGACCTCCATAAATCTGGCTAAACATTATACTGGGACCTCCTTAACTCTGGCTAAACTTGAAACTGGGACCTCCATAACTCTGGCTAAACATTATACTGGTACCTCCATAACTCTGGCTAAACTTGACACTTTGAACTCAATAACTCTGGCTAAACTTGACATTGGGACTTCCATAACTAAAGACTTTATGGAGTGAATCATATGAGCCATCTTTCTTAACAAGTTACTGTGATATCCAAATGTGTATGGACTGTATATAAGTATACCACCGTTTAATGAATTTATACACCTGATAAATTAAACTTTATCATGCAGCAATTATACTTCAAATGCTATAAAGTTTTACCAAAGACTTCATGAATATTAGTCAAGTGTGGTCATTGTGATACCTTTGTCCCAAGAACCTGCAGAAAACCTCCAGTCTTTGAGGGGTGAGCATATGTCCTTGCATTTGCAGGAAAAGGTGATCAAGCCAGAGATTGTAGAGGTACAAAGCAAGTGTGTCATTATTGCACTATTTAGGTCCATTCAGGTTTTTTAATCTCTTTCTTCAAGACCAAGAAAGCAGGAGGTGAGTCAGCCACCAAGGATACAGAAGATGCAGAGAATTTGCTACTGATGAACAAACCTCTGACAGACCTCACTAGCTTGTTGACACACATGGTAATGAGTTATATTTTGTTTCACTTGCATCAGGAATTCAGACATATACATTGGAGGATTGTACAAGTATTTTAAAGCAATCCATTGAGAACCCCAGAAACTTGTTACAAGAATTCGAGTAAAAATGGAGATAAAGGCAAGTTGAGTTTGGCTTTGAAAAAAAAAACAACACTTACCATATATATGTTTATTTTTAATTCAGGTCAAACTGCAAACAACAAAGATCCTGATCTGCCATAGCATAATGTGCCTGCAGACCAGGTCTATGTTATTTGTTTTTCTGATTACCCCTAACAAACTGCACAGACCCAGATCTGCCAGCGCATTATGTGACAGCAGATATGGGTCTGTGCAGTTTGCAGTTGTACTTGTCTTTTGAGTGAGTACATATGGTGATTCCTTTCTTTGTGTCCATTTAGAAACTGAACATATTTGAATTTATCTGGGTCAGTTGAAATAATTGTTTAACAAAGGTTGATTGCCACAGTTAGTGGAGGGTATAAGTTTTAATTTACTAACAAATTAAATATTTTGATTGTCCAATAAGTCTCTTGAACTGCATATTCTTGTTGGAATGGGTTTATTTTGAAGGTGGACAAAACCAACTTAGAAAAATGACTGCTTATCTTGATATAATCAGATTGCATGATTTGAATCCAGGATTGCAGAGAGGCAGAATTAGTTTGCAACCATTGCACTGCAAGTAAAATACATGTGAACCCTTTTTAAAAAAATTTACTAAATTATAAATGTAGGACATATAATGTTACATTTATCTGTCATTCTGGTAAAGTTTTATATCTAAGACAATTTTCAGGCACTGTAGTTGAGTATTACATTCAGGGTTCCCACATGCTCCTGATTTTTGACGGAGATCCTGGAATCCAGTTGGAATTTGAATTAAAAAAAAATATCCTGGAAACCTCCTTGAAAAAATTACTTTTTGTTGTAAAATATCTTGGAATTTGATATTTAAAAGCTATATTAAAAAATCTTGTTAAAGAAATTTTGGGTTTTTTTTCCACTGCAACTTTGCAATGAACAATTTTGCAATGATCGTCATATTACATTTTGTTTGATTATGAAATAATTTTATTACTTTATCCTGGATTATTTATATGATTATAAGAAAATTCACCATCAGCTGCAATATTGTTTCTTTAATCATCGTATCAGGCTTTAAAAGTTACCCCTGAAATTTGTCATTTTCTCCATAAAATCTCCAGGAAAACTCCTGGAAAATAAAAATCATTTAGGTGCAGGAATCCTGTATATTCCATACAGTGTTACACTGATCTGCCATTGGTAAAATTTTGTACCTAGGGCAGTTTTCAGGCACTGTAGTGGAGTACAGTAGAACCAGTCTTGAAAGACCACCCCCTCTGCCATAAAATAATGGTCTCCTCTCAAGACAGGTGGTCTTTCATAACAGGTAATAACACTATATAATCAATAAATCAGTGCATGGAGATTTTGGTCTCTCAAAACAGGTGGTCTCTCATAGCAGTGGTCTTGCAAGACAGATTTTACTGTATTATATTCCATACAGTGTTATGCTTATCTGGCCCTCAGGTAAAATTTTGTACCTAGGTCAATTTTCAGGCACTGTAGTGGAGTATTATATTCCAGATTGTGTTACACTTACCTGCTCATCTGGTAAAGTTTTGTATCTAGGTCAATTTTGAAGCACTGTATCGGAGTATTATATTCCATGAACACATATCTAGTTTTATGTTTTGTATCTCCAAGCTGACCAGTAACACAGTAATTTTAAATTTCTTTGCAGCTGTGTCATGAGGATGGAGATATTCAGGATCTGTCATGTAAAAGTCTGTCTCTACTTGTACAGTTGTTTGGTGGGGAGAACAAAGAGGCAATGTCGCCAGAAAACATGGTAAGGCACAGTTACAAAGGTTCTCTTCCAAACTTCTTAGCGCCACAAAAAAAAAAAAACTTTACGTAAAAATGTCCTCTAAGCCAGGTCTGTGTATTATTAGTAAAGAATTGTGTAGCAAACATTCTGCTGCATACTCTGTTGAACAAGAAGTTGCTTCATAAAAACTTCTACAAAAGCAAATGATTGAAAACTTTAAGGTAGAATGTTGTGAGAAAAGTATGCATGATTAGTTTTGTGCATGAATAAATTAGTTATTGATTTTGAACTTTTTCATGTGAAAATCTTTTCTAACATTTTTCACAATTATTTACACAGTGATACAAACTAATTGTACAAATCTAAAGGTAAAGCAGTTTGTATTTATCTGACAATGAAAATGTAGGTAACAAATCTAAAATAATTTAGTAATGGTGCAACTATTAGTGTCTATATTCGCTGCATTAAAATTTCCTTCATAGGAGAACTCAAATGCCTATTGCCACACTAAGGTATCACGTTTCCTTATTCCAGGAATTTTACAGCAAAGCTCTCAGTAAGTCAGACATCAAGAAGCAGAAGATTCTTCTGAGAGTTATCAAGAGGCTGGTAAGATTTCTTTTATAATGGAGCAAAAATATTCATCTATATAATTTACAAACATTTTTTGCATAAATAATGGTTTAAAAATATTCACCTGTATAATTTACAGCATTTTTTTGCCTAAATAACGATTTAAAAATATTCACCTATATAATTTACAAACATTCTTTTGCATAAATAATGATTTTAAATATTCACCTGTATAATTTACAAACATTTTTTACCTAAATAATGATTTATTTTGATTGCTGTGCAAATTAGGCAGAATAAGAAAGGCAGGAAAAATTTTTTCTGTTGGTATCAGTCATCCTTTCATTCACAATGAAGAGCAAATTAAATCCTCAGGATTTAGCCACTGTTTAATGTAATATACCAGCAATAGCATATCTGTTAGGATGTTCAGAAAGATAACAGCAGCATATCTGTTAATATATTCAAAAAGATATTTGAAAAACAACAGCATATCTGTTAGTATATTAAAAAAGATAAAAAATGCAACAGCATATCTGTAAGGATGTTCAAAAAGATAAACAATAACAACATATCTATTAGGATTTTCAAAAGAAAAACCATATCAAGATGTTCAAACAGAAAAAACCCCAATAGCATTTCTGTTAGGATGTTCAAACAGAAAAACAATAGCATTTCTATTAGGATGTTCAAAACATAAAAAACAATAGCACATCTATTTGGATGATCAAACAGAATAAACAGTAGCATATCAGGATGTTCAAACAGAAAAAAATGATAGCAAATCAATTAGAATGTTCAAACAGAAAAAACAATAGCATATTTGTTAGTTGTTGAAACAGAAAAAGAAACAACTAATGAACTTGCCTGCTACAGTACCATGGCTTGTCTTCTTACTTGTTCATTGCCAGTAAAACATTTATTTATGTGTTGTCATCTTGCTTATTACTGGATGTAATATGGGTTAGAAATATAAAGGAAGCAACTGAGTATGCCCAAACAGACATTATTATGCACTATTAATTACTGGATGTATTATGGATTATGGATACAAGGGAAGTAATGAGGTATGCCCACACTGACATTTCTATGTACTATTAATTACTGGATGTATTATGGATTATGAATACAAGGAAAGTAATGAGGTATGCCCACACTGACATTACTATGTGCTATTAATTACTGGATGTATTATGGATTATGAATACAAGGGAAGTAATGAGGTATGCCCACACTGACATTACTATGTACTATTAATTACTGAACACTTGAACACATGACCTGCAGGCCACATGTGGCCTGCCAAGCCATATCCTGTGGCCCACAAAATGATTGGCATCACAAGGAGTCATGAGAGATAACAAAGGTGGTGTGGCAGTTGGGCCATCGAAAATGCCCTCATGCATCCTTCAAGGTGATTTGAGTTTGAGACCCCTGGCTTAAATACATTACATATTTATATATTATGCATCATCCTGTTATAATTGCATGTATGAGAAAGTATTAAAAAATATCACTGCATTTGCATTTTTTATATAATTGACACCCACCCCACCCCTAACTTCAATGTACTCCAGGATATGGGCCCCAAAACTTTACCCCTCTCAAGAATGGTGACCATATATACTCGCTTATAAGAAGAGTCCAACTGCAAACTGCACAGACCCATATCTGCTGTCACATAATGCACTGGCAGATCTGGGTCTGTGCACTTTGTTGGGAGGAATCAGTAGAACAAACAACATAGACCCTGATCTACAGGCACATTATGCTATTGTAGATCAGGATCATTGTTTTTTGCAGTTTGACTTTTATCCGAGTATATACTGTACCACATGTACAACTTTTGTACCAAGTTTATTGAATGTCCACATAGTGGTTTATGAAGAGCTAGTTACAGGCAGATGGCGATATGGAGGGCATGATGACATCCCCCTTCCCCCACACTAATGCATGGAGATTTAAAAAAACAGTGTTGAGAAAATAAGAGAAGGGATGTTATTGTTGTAGGTTGCATGAGACAAGATAGTGGTTAGACTGAACATTATTTTTTTCTGGATTTTTATTTAATAAACCAATATTAATTAGAGTTGAAATATAAATGTGTTCTTGAGGTAAAATTTCTTTCAGAAGGCCACCTGCTGATTGGTTCTCTTCTGTTTTCAGGTCACAACTGACAAAGTTCATTCCGACTCCATGAGGCAACAGGGAGAAGGCTTGGCTAAGACTATCCAAAACTTGGTGAAAACTGCCAGGTAAGATTGAGTATATATGTTAATAACTTTTGTCAGAAAAATTTCTTGTCCTTAAGTGGTGCATAAGGTTTATGTACCCAAGTTCAAGTTAACATCATTTTTATCACTGTTGATGTTGAGTCTTCTTTGTTGTCATAATAATCATCATTGTCCAGTCTTTCAGATGGTCAGTTTTAGTAAGCTTTTGTTAAAATATTTCACAGTAACAGTTACTTAGCCATATTTTGTTAGGAGCTGCCGTGGTTAGGGTGTCAAACTTGATTTATGCTCTAGGTTTCGACCCCTGCCAGACTAGCTCAGATCAACTGTACTGGTGTGTTTCTGGGCAAGAGACTTTACTTCCTTTGCTGGGCACTAAATATAATTTTATGTGGTGCTAATAGTCAGTAAATTCATTTTGCATCATTTTCAGACTTTGTAAAATAAAATGTTATCCAGTCAGGTTAATACATAAGATTCTGATATATGAGGTGAAATAAATTACTTTTCTTCCTTTTAATTACAAGAATGAAGAGTTCTTTTTTTATTTTCAGTTCACATGCTGATGTATCTCTGACATCATTGGCAGCAGAAATACTGAAACATACAGGGCACATGAAGTGATTTGTCTTTTCTCAAGAGAAATTAACTCTGTTATGCCAAGCTGTGATCAACAAGACTTACCTCTCTTTCCTTGAAATGCCACATATTGCAAATACACTACAAGCTGTCTTGAGAGAATACCTCTTCTGCGTACAAAAAGTGGTTGCTCAAGGCAGCTTGCCGCTCACAACAGGCCTGTGTAGTAGGGCCATTTTTCAAGGTGGAAGTTCAACTGGGTCTAAGAAGGAAAAATACCCTTAAATGCTATATTTTAATTTTGTTTTTTATCCATAGTTCATGTTAAAAAGAATTGTTTGTGTTCATGTATAAAAAAAATTGATATAGTACTAAAAATCCATTGATCATAAAGACTTTGTATGTGATGTTCATATGTAGTCTGTTGGCATTATGGTACATGCAAGATTATATACATTGCAATTTTTTTGGTAACACTTAAATTGTCTGTAAAATTGTCAACGGGTATGATAACACTTACTCAAGACACTTATTTACAGCCACAGCCAGTCACCCATGATGTAAATGATAAATGGATTAAGTCAATAAAGAAAAGGCTAAGGTGATCAGTTAACAAGATTATTGTGGCATGTTTGGCCGTGTGCAGGTTTTAATAATAGTAATATCAATAAAGTCAGAAAGGAAATCTATCTTAACAATGACTGTAGAATAGTAACTCATCTGAAAAACAAATATTTTTTAAGAGAAAAGGACAAAGACTTCGTACACTCCAGTTGATAAGTATTGTAACTCCTCAGACAAATGATTTAAAGCAGTACCTGTCATGCTAAAATGAAAGGGTAAGATGGTTTCTCATGACTTTATCAGCATTGTACAGGTTATCACAACAGGTAAAGAAACAATTCAGACCTTTTGAATTGACTGTGTACATCCATAACTGCTCTCATTCAAGAAGAAATAATTATTCATAATGGGGACTTACCTGATCGTGGCACCACAGTGGCAGTTAGTGACATGTATGTTAGTCGGGTTTATGGTCTATAGCATATAGTGCTACCTATACATTTTTGGAAACAGTAGCCAAACTCAGCTTCTTTTGTATTTTTGTTTAGAGCAGCCTTCCTAGACTGTCATGATTACAAAGGGTTAAAGTAGGATCAGTGTATTTATACCTGATTTGGTGATGTGGTAAAGCATAACAGTGTCAAAGCAAACATTTTGCCTTAAAATTATGGTTGTGTGGTCTCTCATGAAATTGTATTGATGTAATAACATGTAATCCTTGTAAGACAGTTGTGATCATAAATGACATGTGGCCGCCCATAGCAAATCTCACTTGAACAAGTTTAACTGTACATTTAAATGAAAAGTCAGGGACAACATTCTTCCAGGGACAGTATATAGCACGGTGATTTGAAACTCAAGATAGCTGCGAAAGCATGTTCCGTTTTTGTATACAATGATTTTCCCAGTGATCGGTTGACAGTAAGATCAAAGGCATGTCTGGGGTGAATAGACTTACCTGCCTATGACATCATCCATGTAAGCAAACTGAATGAAAATCTGAAATGATGGAAATTATGCCTTTGGTTCATTGTGATTCAGTCGACTCACTGAACAGTAATAGAAAAACAAATTTAGGCAGGTTCAAAAGCAGAAATAAGGAGCCTAACAATAAATGTGCATTTATATTACTGTTAAACAAATGTAAAGAGAACTTGTAGTGCACAACCCTACCATGTTCCTGCCAAATAAATTCTAAAAATGGAACCTTTGACTTGATAATATAGGTATACTGGCCATAATCATCCTACTCATTGCAAATATCTCTTGTAGTTCATTAATGGTACCAAAAGGTTAACCTACTGACTTTATTTTCACAAGTGAGAAAACATGGAAATATGGTAACTATATACATACTTATAAATCATGTCTAATTGCAAACTTCATAGACCCAGATCTGCCATCACATAATGTGTGGGCAGATCTGGGTCTATGCAGTTTGTAAGGAATAATCAGTAAAACTTAGACCCTGATCTGCATGTGTATTATGCAATGACATAAGGGTCTATGTTGTTTGCATTAGGACTGATAATAATAAGCAATTATATATGATAATATTGATGAAGGTTGACTTCATTGAGATGAAAAACATGGTCAGTTAGAACAGTTCTTGGCAAATTTTTCATTAAACTGCATGAGCCATGCAAGATAAAGGTATTCAGTATAAGATATCTCAAACAATAGTTAAGATTATATTGGAAGATACTCATTTTCCTTTGTCAATGCAATTGAGTCACAATTGTGAATGTACACTGATGTCTGCCTTCTCCCCTGTGTTTGCAGAAGTGATGATGCCATTATTCATTTATACTATTTGCCCTTGAGCTAGAAGCCTAAATCTCAGGATAGAAACCTAAATGTGCTCACCTAAGTGATGAGTTGAAGTGCACTGTAGAGTGTTTCTGTTTGACTCACTACCTTTCCTGATTTATGTTAAAATTTATTACTTTGCTGGTATCAATAACAAAGAAACATCAACTTTTCTCCTCCATTATATTTTTTGTGAATGTATAATAGTAAAAATATCAGTTAAAAGACTTCTTGCTGGTACTGCTAGTTAACCTTGATTTTCAATTTGAAAGTATAAAAAATGGGCAAATGAAACATATTATTAGGTTAAAATTAGCAGCAAGGAATGATTCTTGTAATCTAGGTCACAGGTTGAAATTAGCTATAATACTGTACTTTTGAAAAGCAGTTTATATTTTTTGCCATTCCTATTTTAAATTAAGATTAATGATTTTCTAATGCCAACGTTTCCTCTCCATTATATTTATTTATGATTAAGGTATGTGGCATGCATATTTTGTTACGTGGTTTCTCAAAAAGCCAATGTGCAAATTTTCTATGCAAATTCAAAATTAATTTTTTTATTCTATATTTCCTAAAACTTGGCTTAAATGTCTAAATTATGTAAGTGCACTCACACATCTTGCACTCCCAAAAGGATACCTTTGTTTCTTATCTTAATGATGAAATATAGGAGCAGTGAGGTTAAGACAATATGTGCCATGAATGAGTTCTCGGGCCCCTCCAGCAATTCCACCTTATCATCTTACAGTGCCCTTGTAAGATTCTTTACGTCACTATACAGAACTGGTGATATTAGGTGGCTAGGTAGGGAGTTTCCAATCCCCATGATTCTTTCAAGAAAACAAATAATTTTGAATATTTTAAAAGTGTTATTGTGTCAAAAGTCACAGAGAAAATAAACATGTGTATTTTTATTTTTGAACAGTGCTTTATTCATATTTTTGTAGTAACATCTGAAATTTGAAAAAGTGGCATGAAAATGGAACCAGTTATTGTGATCTTACTAAGCAAACATCATCTTGCAAATATGTATGAAAATATATTTTCTACTGAATTTGAGGTTTTAAAAATTTGTCAGTTTTCCATAGCCAAGAGTTTCAATAAAAGGAAAAATTAGATTCTAATGCACTGAAAATCTGTCAAGCATTTTTTGACTTTTTATAAGACACATGCATTGGAAATGTATCAAGCATTGACTTTTTTTAAAGTCACTTTGAGATCTTGAATCAATGAGTTTATTTGCTGAATGTTGTTAGTTTTGTACCCTGTATGGTATTTGAACAAGCCTTGTTTTCTGGAAAGATGAATAATCAAATATTTAGAATAAAAGATATTTTTTGGTATAAAATATAAAGGTTTGCAAATTAGTGTCTGTTCAGACTGTTTGCATGGGAAGGAGGTAGAATTGGACTCTGAACTGAACATGAATGAAATGTTGCAGTTTACGCAGTAATCTTTATGCATAGAACATGTGTGCATGCATATTTATGTGTAATAAAGCAGTAATTAAAGTAAATATTAATAACAAATCTGATATGCAAATGAGATTTTAACATTTTCAAGGAAAATTAAACAAAAAATTAAAATGTATAATAGCATGTCTGTAGCAAACTTTAAAACATATCTAAAACTGTGTTTGGATTCATATTCAGTGTGTGTCTTTTTCTAGGTATTGATGTTGTGAGATGATCGACGCGACATAAATATCATTGTCATTTCTACCTGTTATCTATCAGTATCTATGTTTTAGTAAAAAGAATCATTGTAATAAAAAATACAATGACTTTTTGCATTTTATGTTTGGCTTCCACTACTTTCTGCTCTAAGTTTATAACATCTCAGAATAGAAAACAACTTGCATACCTTTCTTAATGTTTGATTGAAAGCAAGTATCAAGGTAAAACATATTGAATTATCTTGAAACGAATTTTTCTTATAACTGAAGAAATGAATTATGTCCTTAAATTTGAGGAATTCCTAAGCTGTTTTAAGAATGAGACTATTCACTACTGTTCAGTTTTGAAAATGTAGACATATTTTGTGTCCTTTTTACTACATCAACATCACACATGCACAGACACACACACACACACACACACACACACTTCTTCAAATATGTTACTTACCATAGGAGAACTACTACTACCTCTCAATTCCAGCCCTCACAGACTAAACCTTTATAGCCAAAAAACTAAAAGTTATCTGCCCATCTAGGTGGCAGTTAGAGTGATCTCCACTTGATACAGGACTTTTTGCCAAATGCAGTGAATTCTTTAGTTATTACTTCCCCATATGCCAAGTAGCACACTCTACATACAGAGAGGCCTCACAATCTGCATACAAGCATTTTGGACGTTTTCTACCTAAAAGTAAGTTTCAGGAGTGTTCTCTTCGAAGGGAACTACACTCCATCTATACATTTCTGTTCTTTCTTTCTTTCTTTCTTTCTTTCTTGGGCAACAAAGTTTATGGCTTTTTAAGACCATAACTTTACCATCCTGACACACTTAGGTGCCCTTGATATGTACCTGCACATTTCATGATGGTGTCCCATCACATTGCTGCAGTTGTATAGGTGCAGGTCTGGTGTGTGATATACAAAACTCGTATAATATTGCTGTATAATTTCGACTGTGGTCGGGTACACAGAGGTAAGTTTTCTATATTAATCTAGTCTTAGTGTCCACTTCATAGTTCTATACGTGATGCTCTGCTGATTTTACACATTATAGGCCATCATTTGGCCTTTCCTAAAGGTGACATTGTCTTACAATTGATATTATAGTGTCCACTTCGTAAGTATTAATAATGATGCTTGAGTGAGTTTTTAAGTGCATGTATTATATGTACTATAGAAAAATCAATTGTATATACTTAGTGACAGCTTGGCTATCACACATCTGACTCGTGACATGCTGCGTGTATAGTGCCACCATCCTTGACATTTTTTCCAGTTACTTTGCAGGTAGCACAAGAGAAGCTGGCTTCACCACCTTTATCCAAAGAATATGAAAATTATCTCATCATTATTAGATCTTACTATGATGAATGAAGACTCAGCCTCATGGGTGTCAGTGGAAGTTTTCTGCCTTCTGCCAGTTTTGTCCTCCTCCTCCCTCTATAACATCTGCTTGGTGTACGGTTCTGGCATGAGTTGATTGACTAAAGAAAAAATATACTTCCAATTACTTCCACAGTCTGGCTGAGTTACTGACATTCGGGGCTGCTTACATTTTAAGTTACAAGTTCCAGGAGTCAACCGACTTTTTCTCGCAGACACCTTCCTCAAGCTTTAGTCAGCAATTCTTCAAGTCACACACTTAACAGTTTACCATTTGATTACCCAACAAGCGACCGAGCTATCACATTTTTGGCAATTTAAAGCAATCCTCTGTACGGATGGATTGGAAGCCTTGTAATGACACAAAGTAGTTGGTGTGCAACGTCGTGACGATGGGCTTGATGTTAGATCTAGAATTTTTGGCAGTCTTTCAACAGGCAGAACACAGTTTATCTTTTCCCACCCCAAATCACACAGAACATGCTCGGGAGTCTGTTTCTAGAATAACCTGCATCTTAAACAGAGAAATCCACCATACTGTGGCCAATGCCGTAACAGCAGCTATGAACATACAACACATGGAATAAGATGCAGTGCTCAAAACATCCAACATTCTTAAAGTCTGTCATAAGACCAAACTATGTCCACAACCTTTATCATCTAACCTGCTCTTTAATGAGCAGGTTGACAAAATCTGCCAACAGAATCACAAAAATATTTCAGGTATGTCCCTGGTGAGCTGTCCTACCTAATTTACAACCATTGAAAACTGCAGTGTTCACACCAACAAAAGGGGACAAGAGGCAGAGAGAGGGTGATCGTTTTTGCCAGCTTTTCTGTCCATGAGACCTCTCAATAAAAAAATGACATCTTCGTGGAACCCTTATCACAAATCCCAGTGTGGCAAACTTTCCGGTCCATCGCTGCGAAATGGAAAAAGATTTGCCGTGACGACCAATGGACCAGACAAGTGATTTCAAGAATTATAACAAAATACTCTATACTAGCGTTAATCATTATTCCCTGTAAAATAATGTGCACTTATACTGAATTGTAAGGTAGTCAGTTGGATGGTTCCCCGACCTACTGCTACCCATATTCCGGGAATAATAAACATAATAAACAGGCTCCTGTCCTTCACTGCCAAATGGCAAAAGATTTGCCATTATGACCTATGGACCCGGCAAGTGACGTCTGTATTACTTTCAGTGTACCTCCATTATCCAGTGTTCCCTTGGTTACAAACGCGGTTCTCTTTTCCTTGTCATTGACCTAATCACACTTTGTCAGCTCATTTGTGCCTCATGGTTCACGATGAAACACCACGTGTTCTAAATACCATCCAGTAGGGAGACTGAAATCAGTGTGGACTTAAAAGATGTGTAGCTTCATGACACCATTCACATGGCTTTAAGGAAGTTCTTTCATTTGCATACAAAGACTACATTCTACAAAATCATCAGGTGATTTATATCTTAGAGCAAGACATGATAACTTTTGTTACTCCTTTTCTCAACCCCCGCTTCCTTGTCAACAAGGACATATCAGAGCTCATACCATCTCAAGATTTTTGTTATCTAGGTATGAAGTTCAACACTCAAGTAAACATAGTATGTCTCTATCAGGAACGAACATTGAAATCAGTATATTGATGGATTCCTTGTTTATACGGGACAATCCACCCTTACAGAGAGAAAGGACGACGTATCAGCACATACAGTTTCGTCCTGGATAAAGTGTGTTATTAATTCCGCATATCGGAAAACAACCCCAAATCAAATGAATTTGCTTTGCATCGCTTTTCACAAAGTTAGGGTAGTTGCTGTAAACATTGAATTTGAGCGACACTGCTCAGTTACGATCCCTGCTGTGGGATGGAGATCAAAGTCCACATCTCCAGCTTTTGTGTCAGAGGTCTTTCATCCTAAAAGCTCAACTTGATCTGGTCGGACCTTTAGCTGTAGCTGGATTTGCGGGAGGGAAAATTTTCCCCATTCTGTTCTCCCGTTGGATTATCTAAAAGCTGTCTCACATACCTTATGGGACCGGAGATGGTCTCTCCTGGGTAAGGGGGTGTATCTCCCTCAACGTCTTACCTATTCTCCTAAGATGTTATGATCAGGTAACGTATTTGAAGAAGAAACCAATTTGTTTTGTAGTAACATATATTTCTTCAATAATACCCAATCTTAATACACGTACACCCTCCCAGCCTATCTACAGTTACACCCATATAGACAGCATGCCTTCCGTTTAAGTAGTGACTTGATAATTTGCGGAATTCTGCGCCAATCCTGGTACACCTCTCCTCGTTATAACGCGGAAATCGGGGTCCATAACTGCCGACCGCATAATGTACCGAACAGCGGTATAGCGAAAATAGTCAAAAATGGGTCTACTTGTGTTTTGGGCAGGGTAAACAAAATGTCAGGTAAATGTATAATAAAATTATTAGTTTATTTTTTTTAACAAAAACAAATATATAAAACCTCATTTTAATAAATATAATTGTCAGTTATAGTTTCTATCTACAGCTGCATCAAGTTTGAAGTGATTAAATAGTTGTAATCACTTGCAAGGAAAAAATGATTGCATTTAGGTTGCTCTTGAGGTCAATTTAGCCTGACGTTAAAAACTTCATTCTTTTTCATTAAGGGCTCACAATCACATAATTACCATTTCTACACGTATTTTGCAATTAAATAAACGAACGTCTATCTGTAACAAGTGCACTGAGTAATGCCAAGTAATTTATTTTATCAATAACATGTCTCGTTTTCAGTTCAAAATTTCAGCTACATATTATTAGCGCTGAGTGACGTCGTATTATGTACATCACATGGTTAGCAATTCCAGGACACGGATTAACAGAAAATAATGACAAATTTACATACGTGTATGTATTCCATTTGAAATTCGAAGCAAACACATTTTTGTTCACAAAAAATACTAATCCAAATAGAATAAACACTATTCATTAGGATGCGGTGCATTTCCTACTCGAAGTATTTCGTGAGTTTAGGTTGTTTCAGATCGGATCGTTATCGTTCCTGTTTTGTTATTTTGTTTTTCTTGCGGGGGGAGGGGGGTATAGCAAAGCCTATGATATTTCCGAAGTGCATAATTTTCAAGGGCTCAATGTCTTGGTTTGCTAGCCACTTCAGTCCTTTCTTGGATGCAAATATAGCTTCGGGAATAGCATTTGGTGTTTCTGGCGGGTCCTTCAAGTTACTGCTAATAGTAGATCCTACTTCCAGTTGATTGGGATCGAACTTTTCTCTTTCGGCGCCTATGAAGAACTGGATGATGTCAGCATCAGTCTTACATTCAACGGTGAGGCAGTCCTCATCAATTTTGATCCAGTGCTAAGCAAAGTCACATGAATTAAAATGTCCCCGTAGCACAGCTTTAGCCTCTCCAGCATCCTTTAAAATCACAATCCTATTCACACACAAAATTTTACTTTTCCTGGAGGTCTTTATTCTGAGATTAAGTGTCTTAATTCACTCGTAAATACTTATAAGACTAAACTCACTTTTAAATCTGATTTCACTGTAAAGTGGCGCTTAATTGTTTGGATAGACCATATTTGTACTGTAGCCACATTATGCAAATGAACACCTATCTCATCTAGGATGCGCCGCGACAGATTACTAAGAGCGGCGGCAAGTTCTGTGATCTGTTGCCATCCAGATGTCAATATACATGGTAGACAGTGAGCTGGTCTTCTGTATGATCAGTGATCTGTGTTTACAGAGATCAGGTCACTAATCTTCTGGAGTGGCTTTAGTGCTAAAGGCAAATTCGACAGTCATATGTACCTTAGCCAAATACAATATTTGAGACGGACCAATGACAATTCTGGCTTATTAGAGACATGGGTAATTTCGGTCCTTAATAGCCTTTTAGGAATACAATATGTTACCTTGCCTGAATACAACAGTGGCTAATTAGACTTAAACTGTGTAAATATAGATTATAGTAATGTCCAAATCAAGTACAATAGTTTTTTAA
Organism: Megalonaias nervosa; assembly: GCA_016617855.1. Taxonomy (NCBI): domain Eukaryota; kingdom Metazoa; phylum Mollusca; class Bivalvia; order Unionida; family Unionidae; genus Megalonaias; species Megalonaias nervosa. The sequence continues at coordinate 22,167 of JAECUM010008169.1, read as the reverse complement.
GTAAAGGTTTCAGCTGACGGAAGTAGAAAATTATTTTTTTTTAAATTCTGATTTTAATAATTTTGATTGTGGGGTTGATAGCGCTACCGCGTTATATCCGGAATCGCATTATAGCGAATCGCGTTAGAACGGGGAAGATGTTATCAAGGGGAGATTACTCTCGCTGACACCTAGGTGCTGTGGGCAGATAACTTTTAGCATTTTAGCTAATAAGTTTCAGCCTAGAAGGGAGGGTGGGGGTGGTTTGCGATGTCACTCTGATAAGGTAGTAAGATGGGGAAAGTATTTTCGAAACAACGTATTTTACTAAAAAAAAAGAATTGGTTTCTTTTTACTGTCTTACGAAACTCCCAATAATTCTGAAATATCATAATCATGAGAATGTAAAAAATCTCAGGGTACCGATTAGTGTTAAATATCGTAAGGATGACTTTGTTCAATAGAAATTGTCAAATTTTCAGGATATACATTTTGGACATATCATGTGTCTGTGAAGAAATATTGCTAATATAGATTCTTTTTCTCCTTTTCTGACATATCGCTCATTTCTTTATTATTACATCTTTTTTTTTCTCTCGTTTTATTTTTTATTTAAAGATATTAATTTTGGGTAGTGCTAACAACTTTATTAATTTTGATGGAAGTAAATCTTTGTAGGAATGTACACTTCTTCAGAGATATTCTAAACTTTCTAAGCAGATCGTACCCTCATTGATTGTGCCCTCCACCATATCGGCTCCACTACTATTTTCAAATCCTTTCTGAAAATCTACTTAACAGGTGGCACATGTGTCTTGTACAGTCAAAATAGTGTGTGTGTGTGTGTGTGTGTGTGTGTGTGTGTGTGTGTGTGTGTGTGTGTGTGTGTGGTACAATATAGATTTAGACTTCTGTTAAGATATAAGTGGCAAAAACTTCGGGCCTCCACTTTTATGATGAAATTTATCTCTGTTGTCAGAGCAGTTATAGCAACGTCATACTCACTTGTATCGGACACAAGGTAAAATCAAAGTATTTTATGCTGACACTTTACAGGTCGAATTTGTGGTAATGTTTACTGCATACAGAAAATTTCATGAAAAACAGAATTTTTGTAGGATAGATAGCGTGGGTCAGATAGGTGACGGATATTAGGCCGAAATATCCATCAAGCTGCCAATGTGCCTGTAAGAACACGTGAAGCTCACACCTGTATGAGCAATACCATTGGTTGGTGGTCTATAGGTATTGGCACGTTTTATGGCTTGAGTGACATATGACGATATGGTTATTGACAGGCCGCCAGAAGTGTTATAACTCCTTCTAATTATAATACAATTATCTGTAAACCAAAGTTTTTCTTTTAAAAATTGCCCCACTTCATTATAGATTTATTTATACTCATATATCGTGTCCTGGACTGGAAACAACAAAGATCCTTATCTGCCGTATTCGCCTGCAGATCAGGGTCTATGTTGTTTGATCTGCTGATAACTCCTAACAAACTGTACAGACCCAGATCTGCCGGCACATTATGCGATAGTAGATCTGGGTCGGTGCAGTTTGCAGTTGAACTCAACTTACATGTGAGTATACACAGTAGTGAAAATATTATGCAATGTTGATGAAAATTAATGAAATTATGAAGTATGGAATTTATACATGCCACAAATAACAAATTTTCCTGGTGAATAAGTCTTAGAGCAGGCGTCTTGTTAGACAGGTTTTAGACCACATGTTTAATTACATGATGGAACGCATCTTGCATGGGACAAGATTGATTTCCAATCCAATGGAATTTGGAAAATTTTAATAAATAACAATTTGACTGACAGCAGGTGGCAGGTAAGTAGAGTTTGGGAATTCTTTAGGTTGGACAACAGGAGAAATAAATGAATGTTTGAACCATAAAGCATAACATGCTAGTGTTAAGTCTAAATAGTTAAGTATAAATTAATTTGAAGAGGTTCATCATGTGATATTAATTTTTTTTTTCATGATATAACATCGGATAGATTCTGCCATTACTCTTATCGTACTTCGTTTCCAATCAGGTTGTTTTGTTTTCAAATCCTACCGAATCTGGTTGCTTTTGTAATCAAATCCTACCGAATCAAATTGTTTTTGTTTTCAAATCCTTTAATGTAGTAGAACGTTGGACTCGCAATTCAAGTCTCGAAACTTTCCCAAACTGCGACTCAAACCTACGCAGATAAAGGTGAGATGTCAGTGATCTGTAAAGCGAGTGCCTTAGACCACTCGGCCACCCCAAATTAATGGAGTACCCAGAGCTTGTGGTGCAGAAGATGGCACAGACCTCAGATTTTGCCTGCAAGATTTTAGGAATAACAAAGAAAATATTGATGGTTGTGATGAATGTGCACTATTAAGGTTGGTAGGAAAGTGACAAGCAGTTCTTGTTCTGCATAAGATATAGTAATTGGTATGCTTAAACGAAACAAACCCCAAGAAAAATAAGTTAGATGGAAGGGAAGATGCTGGAAGAACATATGCAGGAATCAAAGCAGTGAGCAAAATGGCTATTCACATTGATTATAACTACAAAGTGAAACAAAAGGCCTTGATGCCACTTGGCACCTTGGCAGATCGTTCAGATATTTCGGTGCTTCGGGTCTGTGAATTTCATTCGATGCGGCGGCGACAAGCCACCGCATCCAATCAAAGTCAAGTTTTTCAAATTTGAACACTGTTCCTACAAGATCGGGACCAAGTGGAGCACACAACTGGAATGGATTCATAAATAAACAGTTTTCCACTGCCGGCCCGTGTATGTACAAATACACCCTTTCCCTCAATTACACATGTAATTGCTTCTCTCTGGTATATAATCTTACTTTAGATGTTACACTTACAGAGTATCCTTGTGAAGTCAGTTGCCTGCACCATTTTCAGACGACGTACAACGCACCGCTGTTACACGCTATTGGCTAGTTGGCATTACATGCTAAGGGAGACAACTCATGAAATACAATAGATGTCACCAGGTCAAAGCTCTGAAATATCTGTACGGTCCGCTAACGTGTAGATAGGGTTAACACATCGGAACCTTGGCTAGCGAAGATGCAGAACAATTACTGAAAACAGTAATCCTGTGATGACACTGATTAGATTTCGGTAGGTGCAAGTATGGACTTTGACCTGCTCTGTTCGATTTGCTTTCTGATTGAATTGCCAGTTTTAGGGTGACTTCACACGTTGCGTCTTAATCCGGAACAAAGTCCACTTGAGTGATTGGTTGAGAATGTGATAATAAGTTTTTCCCACAAAGAACAATCAATTCTATATCTGATATAATACCGGCCCATACAAAGTTACAAAGATAATAGTAATTTAGCTTTCACCAAATATATGAACAAGAAGGACTTTTGTCAAAGGAAACAACGAATGCAGTTAGTCTTGCAGGATTAATCACATGCCTCTGAAATTCATTGAAGATCTATACATGCATGTCTATATATATATATATATATATATATATATATATATATATATATATATATATATATATATATATATATATATATATATATATATATATATATATATGTGTGTGTAGTGTGTGTGTGTGTGTGTGTGTGTGTGTGTGGAGAGAGAGAGAGAGAGAGAGAGAGAGAGAGAGAGAGAGAGACAGGGAGAGAGAGATGAAAAAGAAATATGTTGAAGAAAAGGATATTTGGAATTAAAGTTATGTTAACATGACCTCTTGAAAACTTTGTCGCATGCATAATAAATTACCACATATACTTGCTTGTAAGTCGAGTACAACTGCAAACTGAATGTATCCAGATATGCTATCCGATAATGCATTGGCATACCTGGGTCTATGCAGTTTGTATGGAGCAATTAGTAGAACGAACAACATAGACCCAGATCTGCTGATGCATTATTGGATGGCAGATCAGAGTTGCTACTCTTTACAGTTGGACTTATAAGCAAATCTATATGGAAGGCAGACATTTTTATAGGTAAATAGATGACAATATGTGTAGGAAAGTAGTGAATGAGATGGGAATGTAGTGAACGAGAATATGTGTGGAAAAGTAGTGAATGAGATGGGAACGTAGTGAACGAGAATATGTGTGGAAAAGTAGTGAACGAGAATGAAAGTATTTCCTCTTTAAAAATCTGCCATTGATATGGTATCAGCGCAATAAGAGTTACGAGCAAATGTCAATCATATAATGACTGGAGAGTTACTTGCAATGTAAGGCTATGTAAATGTGCCATCCTGAGATGAAAGTACCTTGTTGGAAACATGAGAAAATGTGCTTTCTGACCAAAAAATGTTGTTGTTGTTGTTGTAATAGCTCAACTGGTCATACATCAGAAGAGCTTTTGCTATGGCATGTTGTCACATACATTCATCCCAAGGTTTAGTTTGGGCCTACATGAAAATGGTGCCGCTGGGATATGCAATATGTTCATTTTGACAATTTTTTATTGCTACTTTTCCTGAATGGATGGTCACTTTCAAAAGAAGGCATCTTAAGCCGACTAGTTGGTCCTAACTGAAAATGGCCCCGATCTGACATCAAATATGGCCACAATATTGCAAATCTTGTTAAGGATGGCCGTATGTTCGTTAAGGATGGTCATATCAAGATTGGGTTTTCACTACAAAAAACTTAAAAAAGACACATAGTTGGTCATAAATGAAAATGGGAAAAACTGTCTCGGCCGTCTTGAAAATTGTTCCTCAGTAGATGACTTATCGATATGGTTGATTTCACTGAAGGACTTTTTATGATGTCTAATTGGTCCTAAATTAAAATTTTCTCCATGGACAGCTAATATAGTCGCCATGGAGGCCATCTTGAAAATCGTGTTATCATTACTCTGCCTGAATGAATGGTGGTATTCAAATAGGGTTGTCACTAAAAGACATTATATGACTGGTGGCCATCTCATTGCTACTCCTCCTTTGCATGTGGTCATATTAGGATGGGGTTTTCACTGAAGCACTTCTTATAATGTGTAGTTTGTGCTAAATGAAAATGTTGCTGATATGACATCCATGAAGGCTAACGCAGTTTTTTTTTAAAATCGTTATAACATTACTGCACTAGAATGGATCATCGTATCGACATTAGGTTTTCACTAAAATTCTTCTTACGATGTCTAGTGGGTGCTAAGTGCAAATTATACCCCTCAGAATATCCAGTAAGACTTCTTATAATATTTTTGTTGGTCTTAAATGGCAGTTGTATTAATCCAAGTTTATGGCCATGGCGGTCAGATTTTAAATCTTGGTATCACTGCGTATCTAGAAGGATATTCATTGTGGGGTTTTCACTAAAGACTGCATATGATTTGTTGTTGGTACTAAATGAAAATGGTACCTCTCAGATACATTATCGTTGCCATAGTATTGAAATCTTGATACAGCTAATTTTTCTAAATTAATGGGATATAGACGTGTGGTTTTTCACTGAGAAACTTCTTATAATGACTAGTTGGTCTTAAACAAACAATGGTGCTGAACAATAGTGGTCCTCTTGAAAATCGTGTGATCACTACTCGACTTGAAGTAAAGGTCATATCGACTTTGGGCTTTTACTAAAACACTTCTCGCTAAATGTTGTTGTTGTTATATGGTTTAACTCCATTTTTCATCACAAGATAGGCTATACATGGCGGCCAGTATAAATGTTGGAGGAAGAACCCAGGAAAACCCCGGAAAGAACCACCGACCCACGAGAAGCTACTAGCAAGCTTTCTCACATACCCACATTGGCTGAATCCGAGACTCGAACCCACGCAGACAGAGGTGAGATAGCAGTGATCCGTAACGGTGAGCGCTTTAGACCACTCGGCCACTCGGGGCCCCCTCGATAAATGTCGTTGGTCCTAAATGAAAATGACAACAATGTGACCTCCCAGAATTTGAAAACTCTAGCAACAGCTACTTTTAACTGGATGGCCCGACATGTTACTTTTAAAATCCACATCTCATCGTATCGAAAAGTTGGCCAGCCAGCTAACGAAAAATAGCAATTAAACCTTTTCAACAATGCCATTAAACCTTGAGAACAGTAATATTTTCAGAAAGTTGGACCTATTATTTCTTTGTGTTTAAATCCGATACAGAGTAATACTAGAAAATTAAAAACTAAAATTGAAAATCTTAAGATCAGCAACTTGTCAGCAATTTTGAAATTACTAGACCAGTAAGACTATTAAGACAATCAGTACAGCATGAACAAAGCAAATCACTAATTTGCCATTTGTATGGGGGAGGGGTACCAATATAAATAGTGGCACAAAAGCAGTAGCGTACTAACGGGTGGGGTGAGGTGGACGAGGTGGTTGACCAGACGCCAGCAAGATTGAGGCGCCAAAATGACAATCATGCTTTAAAAGGTGCTTGATTGTCTTTTGTGAATGTGTGTGTGTGTGTGTGTGTGTGTGTGTGATTTAGATTTTTTAACGTAGCTTTAACAGTTTTTCAGTCATATCGCTACGATGTCTGCAGTGTGACAGTTTATAGTGATGTCTAGCACTGGGGCATCATGTCGCAGACATGTAACATGATGTCCCACCCTGTCACATTATCCTGACACCAGGCCGACCAGTCCTAACACTAACCTCTTAATGCTGAGCGCCAAGCGAGGCAGCTGTTAGTACCATTTTTGAAAGTCTTTGGTATGACTCGGCCGGGGTTCGAACCCGCGACCTCCCGCATCCGAGGCGGACGCTCTAACAACAAGGCCACCGGAGCGGTCTTTTGTGAATGAAAGAATTTAGACGTCAGGAAAAGCCACCAAATGGCATTAAAATGTAGGAGAATCATTGGTGGCCATGGCTCCGCCCCAGGTCTCGCTGGCGGAGCTCATAGCGTTCCCCCGAACCCGCTAACTGGTGAGAGGGGTATTCGGCCTCGCCCTGCCCCCCCTCCCCCCCCCCAAAAAAAACAACAACAACAACCCTCACCCTGCTTCGGTACTTCGGGCCTCGTATTCTGGCCCTTTGGGCTATAATCGTCGCCCTGAGAGTCATTTAAGCCACTGGCCCTGGACGCCATTCACCCTTAGCATACCACTGCACAAAAGCTACATTATATTGAATTCATCAGTTTTCAAAGAGGTGATAGAAATATTTCATGAGTTGAACATTACAAGCTACAATGTTATCGAGCGATAATGTGTATTTGTTTACAAGCTGAATGCGATGGATCTGATCTATTTCACCGTCTGTTTCAATGGTATCACACACCTAAATAAAAATATGCTTTTGGTAGTGAAAATCATTTTGATACCACATGGTTATGAGAATGGGTAGATTTACAGAATTCCAGTGTCCTATTTAAAATTAGACTAAACCCTACCATTAATACCAATGCAGAAAATAACGATATTCTGATAAACAATCTTTTACGGTATGACAAGAAATTGTAGAGGATAAATAAGAAGACAAAGTAACAATTAGGTAGAGAAGAAGAATTATGATGATGAGATTCTCCAGAACAATTCACTTTGGGCAAAAATAGTCTAACAGTAACATATGTGCCATCCGCACAGATGGAGAGCACAATCAGATACTCGGACCTTCAAATGACATATAAAATTTAAAAATGTAATTTTATAAAATGCCCCCCCCCAAAAAAAAACTATACATAATTAAATAAAGACCCATTTTACACTACTTCTTTGCATGAATTGCTTTAGTTTACTTTTGGAAATAAGTTGTGAATGTTTACTTCTGCTAGATTCATTGTTAATAGTTTTGATCAACGTGCAAATAACAAATCTATTAACGTAAATAGGAGCTTTATGTGTAATCAAATGGAAAAGAAATATTTGGCCAGCACTTCAAAACAACCAACTTATCATTCTACCAGTAACACCAGGAGAAGGTGGAGCGGGAGGCTGAGATGGAACACAGAAGTAACAACTTTGCTAAACACAGACCAATGGCTGAGATAGTCATGCTATCATTGTAGCTGTCGAAGTTATTAACATACTTTTTATCTTTAAACAACCGGTTTAGTCTTTCATCTAACGGTATTTTAACTCTAACTTCCTCCTTAATCGCTTCAATATTCTCTAAAGAATTTCTCTTCAACTGTGTTAGATGTCCTTTTCCTAGAATTGTATTGTATCAATACATTCCAGCCGTGTTAGATGTCCATTTCCTAGAATTGTATTGTATCAATACATTCCAACTGTGTTAGATGTCCATTTCCTAGAATTGTATTGTATCAATACATTCCAGCTGTGTTAGATGTCCATTTCCTAGAATTGTATTGTATCAATACATTCCAGCTGTGTTAGATGTCCATTTCCTAGAATTGTATTGTATCAATACATTCCAACTGTGTTAGATGTCCATTTCCTAGAATTGTATTGTATCAATACATTCCAACTGTGTTAGATGTCCATTTCCTAGAATTGTATTGTATCAGTACATTCCAGCTGTGTTAGATGTCCATTTCCTAGAATTGTATTGTTGTATCAATACATTCCAACTGTGTTAGATGTCCATTTCCTAGAACTGTATGGTATCAATACATTTCAACTGTGTTAGATGTCCATTTCCTAGAATTGTATGGTATCAATACATTACAACTGTGTTAGATGTCCATTTCCTAGAATTGTATGGTATTTATACATTTCAACTGTGTTAGATGTCCATTTCCTAGAATTGCATGGTATCAATACATTTCAACTGTGTTAGATGTCCATTTCCTAGAACTGTATGGTATCAATACATTTCAACTGTGTTAGATGTCCATTTCCTAGAATTGTATGGTATCAATACATTCTAACCATTCTTGCAATGCACCACGTTTGTTTGAATTTTATTCTTTGCTATTGCCCTTTTTAATTTTTTAATCAAATTATCATAATTTCAATATCAGATTGCCTAGATTCTATTGTTAATTTGATAACTTATGCATCATTTATATAATTCCGTAATTATTTTTCTTGCAAAGAGAATAATCCCTTCACTGCAGATGGAATTTCTCCACTTTCACTTTTTCTGTGGCATTTATTAATTACAGACTCAACTTTTCTTGCCAGTTCATCAAACGGCTCTTTAGTGTCTGTTGTTTGCATCTCACTATTCTCAAAGAATGGTATTGGTTACTTTTGCATATCAGAAGGTATTTTAGTTGCGTCTTTCATTTAACGTATAAACTAATTGATTACCTTGTTTTATCCAACCCATTTAACCAACAATTTTTTTTATTTTAACTGATTTACTATCAGGTTTTTCATAATACAGTATTTTGTTTTATATTTGTAAGTTTGTTTTCTCCAAATAGCATTATAATTCATTCCTTCCAGTACCTTCGTTTATGTCCTTCTTGTACAGGTTGACAATGAAAGTCTAGAATTTTTCGTGACATTATCGAAATTCCTATACTTCTCTCTGCTAAACCGTTTTGTAGTACAGTCAGCTTCTGTGTGAAATACGGAATATACATCATTGTCTCCTCTATTTTGTCTTAGAGATTTAGACCATCGGTGAGACCAGTCTGACAACCACTCTATATGTGTAGTTTTCTCTGGTTGTCATTCCTTTTATACATATCATACTTGCATATTATGGACAAAGTCAATGGGCAGCAATTTTATATGTACTAAGGGGAAGGTGCAAAAACATTCCTTGAGGGACGAAAACATCATCAGCTTGCACACAAGGGCTCATAACCATATCATTTATTGGGGAGAAAGATGGCGACCAACAGCCTCAGTTACAGTCTTGCAAATCAGAATTACGGACCGGCTATTTACATCAAAATCCCGTACCAGTCCCAGCCTCAAGTACTTGACAACGTCAAGCCAGCCAAGATGGCCACGTCCCTTCACGACCGGACTCTGCCATATAATTCTGATTTCAATGAGCCACTACCAAAATCGATCATATAACATCAGCCACCAGAGAAACGAATTTATCAAGTTACACGACTAGCGTAGTTCTGCTAGACACTTCATGTGGATGACGTCCAGTCTATACAGGCACTCTCGTGGACAGTCTAACCCACATAGTGCAGCTAGGCACTTACTGTGGACGACGTCCAGTATGTATAGGCATTCTCGTGGATTAATCTAACCCGCATAGTACCAAGTGATGTCTCTTCACTCGTCCTGAAACATTTGGCACCCAAAGGGAACTTTTACGTAGCTACACCTTAGAAGCAACGGAATCTAACACATAATGTGCTGTACTGAACCAACATGCTAGAAATTTTATTTTCAACTATTCGCAGGTAGCACAAGAGAAGTCGGATTCACTACCTTAATCTAAAAATGACGAAATCTGGCTCTCAAGTTCACTCGTCCTTGTTAGATCTTACTGTGATCAGCGACGCTCAGTCTTGCAAGCTTGGACTGAAGACGTTTTCCGCCCACTTCCATCGGAGTTATGTCCTCATTCCTTTACATCACCTGTCGCGTCTACTGTTTCAGCACCGGTGTTCATTAACTATGGACCAATCAACTTTCAATTTCTTCCACAATTTGACAAAGTTACTGAAATTTTGGGCTGCTTACATTATCAGTTACAATTCTTAAGCGTCTACGGACTTTCTCTCGAATAGTTGTCGGCGGTTCTACAAGCCCCACATACCAGTTTTCAATTTGGATACCCATCAGTTGATTCGTAACTTCGTGATCGTGGGATCAAAGTTGTACCTAATATCTATCGCGATCTTTCAGTAGGCGGAACACAGCTAACCTTCTCCCACCCCGAATGTCACTTTGCATAATTGGGAGCATATATAATGGCCCACTTCATAAACATAGAGGCCCAACCAACACGCTATGGTGATGTACGTAAAAGCATCTGTGAGCTTACAACACATGGAACTTGATGTAATGCTCTCTACCTCTGCATTTCTTAAAGACCATCATAGGCCAGACTACACTCTCATTTTTAATCATCTAATCTTCCATTTAATGATCAGGTTCACGGAATTCGCAACAAGCTATCAATGATAAATTCTCTACATCCGACACAGTCTCACCTACAGCGGAGGGATTTTCAAGGCAACCAACAAAAGGTCACAGGGACGTCCCTAGAGCACAGACCACTGAGAAGCCGTTCTACCAAATTTACAGCAGTCAAAAAACAAAGTTCTCCCGAACTAACGTGGAAAAGAGGCAAAGGGAGGGCAATCCTTTTCGACAGCGCTTCCACGAGATCCTCTCTATCTCAAATATCATACTTTCACGCCCTCTTATCCAAATATTCGTTGGCGAATCAGGAAGATTTACTATGACGACATTTATATCCGAGGGACTCGGTATCACGTAGATCGCACCTTCTTCTTTGCCCCGAGTTCCTTCATCTACAAATGCAGCACCCATCATTTGGTCGTCAACCTAAGCGCATTCAATCAACTATTTTACGCTCTTGGGTTCGCGATAGAATGTGACAACGGTTTCTAAATGCATTCTAGTGGGGGACTATGCAATCAACGTGGACTTGCAAGAGGCATAACTTCACGTCCCCACTTCTTAAGTTATGTGGGCTCCCAATACAATAATTCTGGGGTCCAAATGGAGGCCAGACCTGTGACCATTTGACCAAATTTCACAATCTGATCAATATGACTTTGCAATCTCTAAGGCAGGGAAAGTCCAATTGACTCACATCAGAGATAGCTCTGCAAGTATAACCTCCGGCAGTCACGATCAGTATGCATGCGAATAGAGAGGACTGGGTAGAGCAAGTATCCTACCATTTCAGGATGCCAGAGGAGTCTGGACCCCTCAGGATCGTTATTTACATTTCAACATTTTAGAGATGAAAACGTTTTGAAAGCATTTTATTTGTGGCTGGTGAACCTATAGGTGATTGGATTTCTCATTCTCTCCGACAAGTCCACTGTATTGACTTATCCCAAACAGCACGGCAAAACCAAGTCCCCAGACCTTTCTATTCTTGTTTCGGATTTTCTAAAGTGGTGTTCTCAACGACAAATTCACGTCCAAATTCAGCGTATCCTAGGCTTCTTGATGTATTGGCTCAAGAACGAACTAGTACAAAACTGAATGGTCTCTTGATCACTCGGTTTTCACTCAATAGGTGCCCGACAGGATCGATCTATGATGGACCTGTTGGCACAAGTCCCGGATTCAAAAGTCCTGGATGATCAATGCTCTATCTATTGGTTGGGACAGCCAAATGTATACACTTCTCGTCTAACACCTCAGTTTCCGATGGTGAATACAAGACGCAAAAGAATTGATGAATAATCCCTCAAGTGAGATGGCCCTTCCACCTTAAAGGCGTACGAAGACAATGGAATATATTCATAATGGTCCGCACAAGTTGACTTTATACCACTGCAGGCATTCTTACCTCAACAGCTAATTTCCTATGGCTCTTGGACGAGAAACAGCACCAGTCACAATTAAAACATATCGTTCCATGATCATGGGCGAACTACGTTATCATGGAAGAGTGCATATCGGACAAAACATTGATCTATTCGATATTTTGTTCAGTTTGGATGTCACTTGTCCAATGACGTTGAACCCTTGTTTAAGTGGAATTTATCATGAGTACTAACCTGAATGATCAAGACATCATTTGAACTGCTCTCAAGAGCTTCATTGGTTCACCTCATATAAATCCTGCTTCCTCACAGCCTTGGCAAACAGTAGGCAGAATCAGCAAATGTATGCCCTATTGGTGAACCCATCTACTTACAGTTCCGACAAGATGGATCAGTATCACTCATGACGCCCCCTGCTTTCAGTGCCAAGAACAGGATACCTTTCATCGGTAATCAGACTTTGGTATTAATTCCTGTCTACTCTGGACACATCATCGCAATGCCATCTACAGGACCCGGTGAGAGCTCTGAAGTGGTAGTTAAGAAAGACCGAGCCGTTGCGTCGAACGAGATCACACCTCTTTCCGCCCTCAAAAAGGGGAATGGAAGATATATCAACATAAATACTTTCGTCCTGTATAAAAAGGGTTATTCATTCAGCATGTAGGAAATAACCAATAACCCCACACCAATGGTTTGCTTCGCATCTAGGCTAACGAAGTTAGGAAATTCGCTACAAACATTGCACATGAGCGAAACTGTTCTCTATTTGTTATTATCCGTGACGTGGGATGGAGATCCGAGCACACTTCTCCAGATTTTATCTCAGACATATTTCATCCTGAGAGATTCAACTTCATGATAAAAATAACCTTTACCAGTGGTGCAAAAGGTTACTTTCCGGGTCATTCGAGGGAAAATGTTTACCTTTGGAAAGCGATCCCCGACATATGGAGCCTATTTTCAAATCGGGGTATCTAGGAGCTGTCTCACATACCTTTGCAGACCGGACATGGTCTGTCCGGGATAAGGGGATGTATCCCCCCCCCCACCTCTTATCTATTCTCTTAAGGTGTTATGTTTTGGGAAACGGTGGTTTTCACTTAGCTTACAGTCGACTACCTTATAGCACATGCACATTTACATAGTAATATGTAACTTAAATTCTTCAATACTGATTTTTTTTTTATTATTGGATTAGAGGTGACGACCAATGCATTGCATTAAATTCCATTCATTAATGATATGTTGTACGATTACTTGGTTGATTGGGGGTGCTGCGTAATTATTTCTTTTCCTGGTGAATATTTTATTTGGCAATATTTGGTTTCATATTTGTAGCTTCGATTAGAGGTATAAATTAAACAACCAGAATTTGCGAAGATTGTTACAAACGGTAAGAAACGTCCTATGCAATCATTTGTATCATTATAAATCATTTCATATTGTTTTCATGGTCATAGTTTTCTGTTTTTCACGATCTATATTGTCTTTTGATGTTTGTAAATTGTCCATATTTTCTCTTTTGAATATGTTATGTATTATATCAAGGGTCAAGGGCGACTGCAACGACGTACCATATAGATAGGTATGGATAAAAAGATTTTACCATATCTTAGATTTAAATTAAGTGAGGAGGAGTCTCAGGCATTGTTTAAGAAGGTCAAGGAGTTGATAGCGTATGCGAATAAGGATCTGAGTTATGAGCCTGAGCTGATTTATTGTGAGGAGAGTGAAGAAGATGAGGAGTGGGTGAAGCGTAGTCATCGCCATCAGCGTCCAGTGCCTCGTTACAATCAGCGGTATTACATCCGGAATAAATAGAAGCGTTTTCACTTGTCAGAGCCACAGCGAAATGAGTTTGATTACTGGTTGAATAGGGTGACTCGATTGCAGTTGGTGGATCGAGCAAAATTTATAAAATTTGAGTATGTGTTTAAGCGTGTCTTTGAGAAGATGAGTCTTCACGAGCATACAGCAAAATGTAAAGCTGTGCTGAAAAGAATTTGATAGATGAGTACGATAAGATTATTTCGGAGGCACTATCTTAGTGAGTGAAGCTGTGGGAATCCACGAGATGAATTGTTCAGGATAGCCAAACCATTTGACTAGCGATTTTTACCTCGTGTCGATATGACCTTTTCGACTCGGAATACGTCCTGGTCGGTCTTTTGTAATTCCTGCTCGTAAAATGAACCTTGGATTGGATCTCCTGAAGAATCTTTGAGTGTGTAGACGATTGGAATGGCTTTCTGAATGGCATCGACGACGAAGACTTCTTCGATCCAATTAGGAGTGTATCTTTTTTTCGAATGTGGATTTTTGTCGGCCGATTCTGACGTGATCCCCCGAGATGAATTTGGATCTAAAAAATAAGGTCTCTGCGACCTGTTCTTTTTTAGTTCCTGATGAGGCTTCTGTTGGGGTCATTCGAATGATTCGATGCCAGGTATGCTTGTAGTGGTCCACGAGATCTGGAAGAAAATCTAAGTATCGGTTGCTATTATCGCTGGTGAATCTTTTCCACATGCGATTTTTGAGAGTTCTGTTAAATCGTTCTTTGACTGGGGCCTTGAGAGGATTATGAGTGCTGTACAAAGTGATGTTATTTTTTTCAAGCCAGTCTGAGACGGTTTTGTTGTAAAATTCGCTTCTATAATCTACCCAGAGTTTATGAGGTTTTCGTTCTCCAGTGATATTTTGAAACACCTCTACGATCGAAGTTCCTTTTTTGTTTTGGAGAGGAATGACCCAAACATATTTACTGAAGACATCGATGACCGTCATGAGATAATGAAAACGATCGCTGTACGCGCTATAATCTCTCATGTCCACGAGATCTGCCGACCATATGTCGTCTACATCTACGGCGATGACTCTGCGTCGTGGAAAATGCTTGCGTGCGGGTTTATGCAGTTCGACTCCGAGATCACCAGGTACACTCACTCTAGTATTTATGCCAATACCGAGTTTATGTTTGGCTCCGATGATGCCTCGGATAAGAGCTCTGTCTACACGTTCTCTGAAATTTTTAGGCTTGAGTTCTTTTAAGTCCCTCAGCATGAAATTTTAAGAGGTACTCGAGATCAAAGTTGCTTAAAACCTTCTTTTCTCATATCGGCAATTCCTTTTCCGCGCGCAGTTCAGCGAAGCTGGAGTCCCCTTCCAATACCGAGCAATCCAGGCAGTAAGGTTCAAGCGAGGCAAGCGAGCAGAGCATTCTTTTAGGTGAGTCTACAACGTACATGCAGGTAATAGGTGATTCTTTCGACGGAATTTTCAGATTGATCGGTCAGCCACATGGCAATTTCCGAGATCGCATAAGTGTTTGTGATGGAATAGTAAATGAACCGATTACGACGAAGTTGCATGAGTGATCCTGGAGGAACGTTAACCTCCAAAAAATAAATGACGTTGGAAGCAGATCCTACGTAGGACAGCTGAAGAGGATGCTATTGACGTCGGTGATGTTGAAGGGCAGATATCCTTCGTGCATTCCATTTTGTGAAAGAGTTGTTCCAGTGCTAAACCCCAGGATAGATCCGATGAAGTTAGCGATGTCGAATCGTAAGATGTAATTTTTGGCGAGAGTAATACGAGATCGCAACGAACAGTTAGGTTCTATTTTAATGTTGGCTGAGGTGTCTCCGTTCGAAGTGATCAGTCGTGAGATTTCCGTGGCGATGTCGTGATGTTGTATCCTCCTGGACAGATCGTGATCTTTTTTTATTGAAGAGCGAAGACGTACAAAAACCGATTGTTGCTCGCGGTGACATTGAAGAAGTTGTTTCAGGTTTCGGCGGAGATGAGGCCAATTTAAACGACGATTGCTGGTGGAGTTTCAGCGGTGGATTATACCTGACCATGGACGTGACCGATTTCGAGTTGAACACAGCATGTCCATGTCGTCTATATCAAGTCCTCGTACAAAATGTGATACTGATCCGATGTCACCAGCTTTTGGTCGAGCAGATGACTGTGGAATTTTACCATCTCGTTATCGACTTTAATGCCTGCGTTGCCGGCTTGTTTGGAGGCGATTGGCAGTTTTAGACGCGAGACGAGGTCGGAGGGTGTTTGAAAGTAGCGGATGTTTCCTCCGACCAGAGGGTGGCTGCGACGGAGTCCTTTTCCTTTGGTTTTTAAGGTTGTTGACGATCCTTCAGTTCTTGTTTCCAATCCTTGTGTTCAAATTCCTCATCATCCGTCCTAGTGATTGTATTTTTGATGAGGAATGAGAGCTCCTTTAACAATAACATGTAGGCTCGTACAAAAGTAACAAAAGAAAAGAGTGAAGTCAACAAGCTTTGTAAATTTAACAAAATAATTTATTTCCCTAGAAAACAAGGTAAAAATATGAAATAGGACTTACGGTTTGTGAACATAATTCAAAAATTAATCCTAGAATTGAAAAATATAAGTTCTATCACTAAAAGTTCTAATTGAATCCAAGTTCAAATCTCGATGAAGTTCCAATATGGAAGGCGATGATGTCCTCTATAACCAGTTTGTGTTGATGTGTCAACAGTTCCTTGTTAAGTCACGAAGAATATAATTCTAGCTTTTGAATTCCGAATAATTTAGTGAATGTCTTTGTCCAAGAATTTCCTTGGCGAAGAGTATTTTCCAGGGTGAATAAATTATTTTAAGTGCGAAAATCAACTCAAATGGCAACAACAAGACACATACCTTGAGCCCGGAAGTATATATTTACGACTGATCAAATCCACTAGAAAATGTGTTTTAACCCGCGATTTTAGATCACATGATGGCTCACTTGGTCACTTAACTTGAACAGCGCAGTAAAAAAAAAAAAAATGACAATTTGCACGTAGGCTAGAATAACCCTGTCTAAGAATCAGATTTCCACACTGGATATAAATTTAAAAATAAAACAATTTACAACAGACTAACACGTGGGCTGAACATGACCTTGGTAATGACCAATCATTTTCACTCAGTGTTTACAAATCGGAACCAAGGTCAAGAGCTAGGTTACTAAAAATATAACTGACAATAGACTGCGTGTTTATCAGGTCAAAACAGAAAACTGAATTTTCCGAAAAAAAGTCAAATCCAGTAAATAAAGTTATTATTACAATAACGTAATGAAATAAAAATAAAATAAAAGAGAATTTAAAACTAACACACAAGCAATTAAATTACATATACGTAACAATATCTATAACCGCTTTACTTCTCAGATCCTCCAAGTACTCTGCGCCTTTTTGTTCTACTTTTGTCTGATCGATGGTTTGGTAGAGATCCATTTCAGTTGTTCCTTGTAATACTTCTCTAGTTCCTCCTCGATTCATTTGTCCTGTTCTCTTTTCTTTATTTCCTCTGGATCGACTTTTTTCTTGGCAGACGATTCTTCCATGGGTTGTCTCTTAAGCGTGGGAAGACATGACAATTCTAGGTCATCTTTGTAGTCTTGTTTTCTCTGATCTCTTTTGTAGAGCATCTTTGTATTTTCTCAGGTAATTCACGAGCTCCTTCACGCGTTCTCCTTCTGATTTTCCTGACTTCGTTGTGGCAGAGGTACCATATTTTTCAGTGGCGTCACTGAATACTTTGTAAGGTGCCCGAGCAGTAAAGTATCCTTGAGGATCAAAACATTTTTCTAGCCACACGATGTTGTGTTTTTAGGTTTTTCCTTAATCTTAAGCGTGTTTTTGATGAATTTTATGGAATCTTTAATTCCCTCCTTTTCACGTTGTATTTCTTTAACTTTGGATGAGGTCTTTATGTCCTCCTGTTTCCTCTGTCTTTGCTTCGGCTTGGGTAAACAGTTCGGCAATGCCAGCTTCTGGTACTGGTGGATGGGCTAACTCCTCCAGTAAATTTTGTTGTTGTTGCTGAGTGGTTTTGATCGAGCCAGGAGCTGATCTTGTCTGACATCGTAGGTGGTTTTGGTTTCGTCGAGTTTGGTAAGGATGGGCTTGAACAACTCTCCAACGACATCGCGCTGAAAGGACTGTTGGCCTATCGTGTTCTTGTCGTTGACGTAAGGCGACTCTCTTGTCGATGAACTTCTGGAGGACCTCCTCGCGTTGACGACTTGTGGTGACTTTTTCGAACGATATTGCAGAAAACTTAGTTTTCCCTATACTAATCAGGCAGGTAAAATTCGTCAAAGCCCTTGCGATAACGTTCCGGAACGGTCTCTGCATGGCGATGAAAGGTCATGAGATCGTGTTTTGAGTCCGTCTTCGCTGCGGCATAGTAATCTTTGAACTGTTTGAAAGAGACCCCTCGACAGTGGTCTCTCGCGATCCCGTCCACGTCTCGGTTATCTAGTCCAGAAAACAGAACGAAGCATCCCATGTTGTGCCGGATGTATTTAGGCACATCGAGTAGGTCTGAGTGAGATAAATACTGTTGCATCGCTTGTGCCGCGATAAGGAAAAGTACTCACAGATTTTGTTCATATTGTCTAGATCGATTTTGATGTCATCAAAAACGATGGTTTTGTGTAGGTCGGAATCCAAGTCTTCATCAGGCTGAATCTCTTCGGGATCGACGATCGTAAAGACATCACTCTCGACGGTGTCTCCGAAAGTATGCAGCGTATGGTATTTGTCCTGATGAGGATTGAGCGTGTACTCAATGACTCGATCATACTGCAGCATGTCGTTGAGAAGCATGTTCATGAGCAGATTGGTTTTTCCTCCACCGGTAGGACCCACGATCATGTAATGGTAGTCCGGCATAAAAAAAAAATGATGTGAATGTTCTGGATCGTTTTTCCTCGTGTCGAAGTTAATGATGTTCATGGTTTATATTATTTGAACATGTCATACACTTTCTTTGGAACGTTGATTGGTACTGGTAATAGCTCTTCGAATGAGGGCAAAGTCAATCACTCTGGAGATTCCACGACGAGACATCTCAACATGAGCGGCCTCAGTCTCGCCAATCTATAGACCGTGAGTTATCCACCTCCGGACACCAATGCGGCACGCTGGTCTCACGTGACTAAGCTGGCACAGACGAAATTATTGCTGTCAGGTGGGACGATGACTAGCAATATCAACATGGGTGGCCTAAGCGTGTACGGATTTTCTCCTCCTACATCAGGATCTTCTCAGCCTGTACGATCTGCCCATCTGGACATGGCGTTGGTGGGCAAGTACGATAATGTGGGTGGTACTATCAGCGGAAATGTGGCTGTGACTGGAACGTTGTCAGTCGCATGACAAGTGGTGAGTAACCTAGCCATGACCTCACCGACGTCTGGAACCACGTCTCAGAATTCACACGTGTAGGATTGTACAGCGGACTCAATAAAAGATCGACTATGATTTACCATTTTGTAACGATGGACCGTTCCATTTGGGTCGATAGAGAAGCTACAAAAATTTATACACACATCGTGATTCAGACTGTAGAAGGACTTCGTGTGCATAACTCCACTTACAGCAGCCTGTTGGATGTCACCAATAGTAAAATTGATTTGTACCGAACGATCTCGATGCAAAACCAGAAACTGTACGGACTTCCTACCACATCACCGATACAAGTCAAACTGATTCATATATCCAATTCAACTCGTTTGGAGGAACTAAATTATCAAAGGCGGGTGGAACCCTAACAGGGACACTCACTATGGCGTCTGGAGCTAAACTGGTGGTGACGGCTTATCGACCCGTGGCCAACAACAAAGCAGCCAAAAAATGTATGTTGATACTCACCATGTCAGAAACAACGCTGGATAAGTTCCACTTCTCTCTGGAATCACGGATAATCGTTGTGGCATTATTGTTTCAGCATCATAAGAATACTCCTCATCCTTCAAGGCCTAAATGGTCTTTTCAACCCATCTGGCAGCAGTCAGCAGTACTGGCAACGAGTGGGTGACTAATGGAGTCACCATTAATTTTTGGCTGCAGATACGACTGACTGAAGCCATGTCGATATGGAAATTTATTGACCGAAGAAAAATAGCGGCAGTGAAAGAATTCTCACGAGGAGACTCGATGGTGTTACACCAGATACTATCTCGGATATCTTATACACAGGTACAGCTGCAATAGGATATATCATGCTCGAACTTTTCATTACAGCCTCAAGTACGTACACGAAATATTCTATATTTAAGTATACAGCACTCACAGCTGAGCCTACCAATCCAGGCTTGAGTTATTATCAGATATTTACTTTCGATGAATTCATATAGAGCAATTCGGAAATTGTGCGTATCGCAAGAGAGTTGTATCAGTGGTTGTTTGACGATGAGTACAGACAGGGGACCACCTATGCATCCTATGATCAGCATGTGCTGAAGCAGACTGCGAGAGTGCATACAGTTAAATGAGGTGAGAAACGCTGATAAATCATATCATGAATAGGCCTATGAACGATGGAAGGAGGATGACGTCCAACGGTCTTGTTTGTCGGTAGTACACATGTGGAAGGAGCAGCTACGAGAGACAATCGATCGATACTGGAACGTCTTTAAATTTTGTAATGATCGAGATTCAACGCGGTTAGTAAAAACCAGCAAGAGCCTCGTTCATAATATCAACAAGGAATTACATCCAACCCTCATAGACACCATCACGAAAACGATGTATGTCAAATGACGTCGATTTGGTGGTCGAGAGGAAGACGACGAATCCCACTAAAAGATCACGAGAGCATGAACAAAGTGATCCCCAGAAAACGCTTTCGCGGGTATCGAGCTCTGCGTGGGTCTGTAAACTAATATAAGTTTTTCAGCAGGTTGGGCTGGAATATAAGGACGTGGATACGATTGTGTCGGTGATGGCACTCGACGACCGATCTGGTGGAGCTGGCAGCGACGACGACGAAATTGCTAGAGATGAGACACCTATGTTTGAAAACAAGAAGGCTACTGAGGCACTTTTTAACGTGATCTTATTTAGCGTGTACGGAAAGATCGAAAGATCGATCGTGTACTTAGAACAATTTCTGTTGAGATGAAAGACGGAATAGCCGATGGGAATGATTCCCCGATGAGCTTCAAACACAAAACGATGATGGTATATTGCCGCCCTCACTCCGTTGACAAACACGTGCACGATGGAATAGCCAGTCATGCTAAACATCACAACGTTACTGATTTTCGTGCGTACGCTCCTCACCTCTCCTTGCTCGTTTGCTTCGTAACGACTAAACACAGGATGTACTTTCCACTGGTTTTCCTGCTCCATTCTTAATCTTAGTCAAAAACTCGTTGAAAATCTCTGAATCATATTTGGGTTTCTGGGTCGTTCTGGCTTTTTCGTGGTAATATTTAATCCATCTGATGTTTCTACCACCACAGCTCCGGCACACTTGGAGTTGACCTCAAACTCCTTCCTGACATCCCAAACAGGGTTACATCCCTGGACTTCCACGCTTAATCAGAGCATAATGCTGAGCACAGTACTCTCTCGTGCAAGACCTGTAGCATTTTTCCGTACTACCCTGAGGCAACCACACACACTTTTGTGTCCCACGCATAGGCATAGTGCTATATAATGCACATTAAATTTTTATGTCAAAAATAACAAAATGAATACGCAATTAGAGAAATAAAATACAAGAATATATAAATATTTTCAAGCATCCGAAACAAGTTCAAATGAACTAGTTGAAACATAATAAATTTAAAGGTTTATTTGCAAGTACAACGGTTTTTGTGTTTTATTTGTCTTCTCTATGCTTTGTGTTTGTCTTTGAAAACAACTCATTAAGAGTCAAAAGCGCTCAGGCTAGTTTGATACTAGTTTTGCACTGTTCGTTGTCAGTTTATTGCATTTATCTTAATCAATCCCTGACACACGTGATCCCTTGCTGGATCCAGTGCACTTGAAAGGACTTTGATTCGCCAGATGATTTGTATTCTTTATATATATATATATATATATATATAT